>BHDV01005222.1:22322-173258 GCA_005406045.1 Adoxophyes honmai
TATTTGGCAAATGGAAATCTTCGAAACATTTTTTGGGAAGTGAAAATTTGGCAAATTTTTTTTGGTCAAACATTAGTAACCCCATTATAACACAAGTACTTAAGTGAATGCTTGTCGGTTACAACGACTTTATAGGGTTCAAAACTTCAATAGTAGGTAATACGAATTGGATTAAAAAATGATATAATTTTTTACATATGAATGAACGTTTCTTATTCTCATAATCTCAATGTTACTCAGTGAAATACAACAAAATATCGATTTCTCGCGCAAGGCCGTTGGAATACATTAAGGTCAAGGAGCTTGGATCACAAGGGTAGCTTCCGTGTATTATCAACTCAATAGATATCATAACGGAAATCGATTGAAGAATAACAAGAAATTCTGTAACTTCTTTCACATCACCAGCTATCCACAATCAAAAACCTTTAGAAAAATTACCATACGTCGATCATCCTTGCAACGATCCTCAGACATTCCTACCTAGTAAAATGCAAATCTGAAATTGATAGGAATATTCTAAAAATGTCATTCGTTCATTCACATTTAAATTTGGAACGTCAAAAAATCGGCATGGCCAGCAACAAAGGAGACCGTTTAAAAATTATGTTTATGAATATGACACAATGGCGGCGTTCGATAATTGAATTGTAACGTAACTCGGGGCAGTGGGTCGCGCCCCGCGGCAGTGCTACCACAATGCCGCACGCAAATTAACTGCGTACGTATACAATTTTTATTGGCAATAGAATAAATGTATTCGCAAATTCGCGACGCACAGGTCTTGTGCCAGTTAAAAGGAATTTTGAATCGATAAACGATTTTTGCATATGACACAGGGGCTCGCTGAATTGTAACTATGCATATGGAGATTTCACGACATGTGCGAGCAGGTAGTTTGCTTTATTACGTGCAATGTGTACGTGTGATTCGAATTGGATTGTTGGATTTACAACTGAATTTAACAGACCGTTACAAATTTAGTTATTCACAAAGCGATATAAATAAATTAGTAATAGGCAAATGATTCCATTAGACTTCAATGACTTTGCAGCGTAATGCGTAAATTTGTTTTGTGCGACGTATTGGATTATGTCACCTAAAGAATGTAATAAACATGTCGTGTTAGCTACATTAGGTACCTATTTATAATTCAACAACGGCTGAACCGATTTGGCTTAAAATTGGTCACTGAGGAGTTAGGTGAAAACCAGGAGACGAACATAGGATCCTTTTCATTCCATTCCCGTAGGACGTGACATAAAACGTGGTATACCTAATGAAACGCAATTGACATGAAGTAACAAATCGCAAAAGACAGAAACCTCCAATGAGGCGGATCAAAGTTCGTCGGGCTAGCTAGTTGTCAGTTATTAAAATCGAAAGATGCTATTTAAACCTGCAACGTTAATCAAGAGTGTTTGATAATGTTTTGAATTTTCTTAGGTGGAATTTTACTCGTACACGTATCTTTTTCATTTCTTTTAGCTTAGTAAAACACATTTCTACTTCTTCGACGATGTTGTAAGAGGCAACTAATGAAATAGGATAAGGTACGCTTTGGAAGACAGGCTATCAACCTGTTACTACAATATTTTAACCTAAGTATTCCCTTGATAGCCTATCATGACAGTGACGGAAGGAATGGCGACGTGTTATTCTTAACTCGAAATAGTCGGTTACCATACAATCAAGTGTAATAGTTAAACTCTAAGTAGGTATGACATATTTTTACTGTTCATCAATAATCGGAAAGTAGGTACCTACATACGCGTTTATGTGAAAAATACAAAATCATAATGTATATTAATACTGAATGAAATAATAGTGAAAATTTTAAATGTGATAATTAAATTACTGAGCGATACCAAAATAATTGTATGTATTTAATAAGCTCGTTGTCATAAAATGGTTGACAAGGTACCTACCCAAGGATATCAGTAGCGTCGATTTTACATAAGAATGGGATCGAACGCTTTGTCAATCAAATCGATTCACCTTTGCGAAAAACTCATTCGATTCATTCATTCATTCACGGGCGTTCATCGACAAAGCTGGTGCTGTATCGATATTAAATTGTCTACTTTTATCGAGAATTTGCATTTAAATAAATAAAATGGTATGCAACGTATTTGCACGCCGTACAAAGCTTTGTACAATGCGTTACAAATTTGCAAAATGGCGCGTTTTTGAACGTCAATCGGTTTATTACCATATTTGACAGTTGGCGTTCTGATCTTTGTAATAGCTGGATCGTATGCTAATGCCGATTTATTGAGTTTATTGTGGCCGCGTGCAAATTGCATTGTATACATGGATAGAATTAGTGTTCGTTCAGAACCGTGAGGAATCGGCGAATGTATCTGTGACTGAATCCTATAACATAATGGGTTTGAGGTCTGTTAAAATTTTCATGGTGTTACAGATGATATACTTTCTTTTAAGAATGTTTTAATGATCGATTAATCTGTCTTGAAGAGTCAAATCGGCATCTGTTTATTTTGATGTAATCTAAAACAAATTGTCCCTTTTATGTACCTACTCAGCATTCGCTCGATTGTAAGCTATTCCTAGCCAGTTTCCGATCTAAAATATAAATGAAAGAGGTATGGTATATTTTCGGCGACTTAGAACTGCAGCCTTAACATAGTAGTGTTTATCCTCGGTTTAAGCGTGAGACGCATTTGACGTCCTCTTTCTTTCAAGCATTATTAGAGCGGGACATAATTTTTCATGTACCATCGCGAACAGGAATTGTTGAGCCACTTACCTATGTTTTTAAATTGGCCGTGTAATACTAATCCAATAGCTGACATCTAATCGGTCACATCGGTCATTTATTACTCGTCTAAATTGCGAACAGTGGCAAATGGCTCAACAATCTCGTTTCGCAACTGTACATGGGGTTAAAAAAAACTATGTGAAAGATTTTTTACGTATGACAAAAACGTTAAACTTGTGCTAACAAGAGACAGTCTACTTATCAAGCTCGATTCGCTTGAGTAGGTACTTATACGTTATTTACTTTTGTAACCATTTAGGCAACCGAGCCGTCCTCAGCAGCAAATAGTTAAGTAAACCGTAAAATCGGCGATATGACAATGCAAAGATTACACGCCGAATGACGCAAACGTCCGCAACTAACGCCGCTTTATTTACATTTCTCACACAAGCGAGCACTTGCCGATTATCGATTCATTCGATGAACAATCGATGCTGGCTGCCTCTGTCGTCGAGTGGCTTGCGGGTGATGAGCGTGGATGATCGAACGGCATTGTTCTTTTTAGGGTTGCATTATGCCGTCCGTAATTTGAAAGTGGCCAGTAATTTCCGCGTGTTCCAATTTTGAATAGCTCTAGAACTGGCTGGAGCTGGAAAGAACAATGTTGTGGTTATAGTTGTTACGTTTCGTGATGTGAATTGCTTGAATACAAGCAGCAGACTTGTGTGACGAATTCGTGGTTTTTTTGGTCCTTTTTAAACTCTTCTTTTGTAACAGTGTAAACGTCATGAAAATCCGTCTTTATCGCTAGAATAGTCCTATCCGCTATTTCTGCCGCATAGTAGCAGAATTCTCTTCGTTGAGTTCCAGCACAGAGTAAGATAGTCGGTACAGCTACAGTGAAAGAAGCATTACTTAGCCAACAGAGGAGTGTGCTTAAAGCTCTCAAGAGTATTGCATTTTTTTTAACGTCATTATAGGTAGGTTTGGGGGTGGTAGGACCTCTTACATAGTCGATTTGTATCGCTATCAGTTATTGTATCGCTACTGTAGTACCTACCTGCACGCTAAGCAGCAGAGCTATCACTGTTATGTAGCACAAAAAGTACTACAGCCGGTCTCTAGGTTAGCATCGCACGTGCAATATAATTATCTGTAGGTACTGCAAATGAATATGGGAGATGTTGATCGCTATCAATCAGGCGACCGTTTTACTGGTAGGCATAAAAATAGATGTCTCAAAATTCTTTAAAGCTATTCAATAGATTACAGTCGTTTCGTGTACCTATGCTATGTATTCTGCCGTGTCACGACAAAACACTGTAATGGCGGTTACAGTGTTTTGTGGTAATATCAATAAATGAGCTTTTCGGGTCTATATCCATATAGACATGTTCAAACATTACTTAATTTGTACCAAAATCAACGAAAAACCCCAAAGCACTTTACACTGTAACTGTTCAAACAGAGGGTCTTGTTTCGACTAAACACTGTAACTATACTAGATACAGTGTTTTGCCAAAACAATCTGGGCATTTTTAGGTGACCGCTATGGCAGCTGTCCCGAGTTACAGTGTTTTGCCGTGACAATCCTACACCATTTTTGAAGTGAGTGTCATGGTTGCAAGGTCAATTTTCTTGTAATCATTACTCCGTTTATCACTAGAAATTATCTAAATAGCTGTATTTTCAACTTATCTGCCTGAAACTTGTACTGTTAGAGTGTTGTTGTGTAGTGTTACACTGCAAAACACCCTAGGGTTACATATAGGGTTATATGAAAATGTTAGTAGTATGGGAAACATTTTTAAAATAGCTTTTTAATTATGTTTTATGATTTGGATACAATAAGTACCACATTATCAATGATATGTCCAAATTTCAACATAATTGGATAAAAATTAGCGGATTTATGGTCAAAAAACAAAATAAAAAGTTTTTGGCTTTTACTGAAAAATCAACATTTTAAAGTTACAGTGTTTTGTCAGGACACGGCAGTATTGTACCATCGAACCAATTGATTCCTGACCCACCATAGAACCTATTCACAGTGAACGTCATAGTGACATTGCATTGCTTGACAAAGGAAATGTTTATGACGTTTATCGTGACAACGTTCTGCGGTGGGTCAGGAATCAGTTGGTTCGATAGTACAGTATGCCTGGCTCATGCATTATGCCAAAATAATCTCATTTTACAAGAGCTACGATGACACAGACAGATGTATTAACACAATAAACTAAAACCCCTTCTTTTTGCGGGGGTTGAAAACAGTCAATAAGTGACCAAAAAAAAACTATTCGAAACGTCTCATACATACAAGGCAGCTTGTCCATTCAAAACTCCCGTTACTTTCCCACACAAACCTGCAAAACCATAAGTACGTTTTCGAAAATATCAAAAGCACGCGCCCATACAAAAACCTAACAACGGATTACTCGCTCTTCATTAAAAATAATAGCTAAGTACTTTCTTCCTGGGCATCTGCTTAAGCTATTGACAATAAACATTGTATAATTTACAGGAATCCGTTTACACCAACGCTATCTGAACCTTAACTTAACGAGTGAGGGTCGGTTTTCTCCGGTTGAAACTGGTTCGAACCGGATATTAAAAAAACCGGTCGCCATTAAGTGGGTATTAAGGGAGATTGTGATCTAATTCACGAATGCAGATTTGCGGGATTGCTACCTTTTGCATGTGGTTTTCGCTGTTAGCCGGCTGTCTATTGATGACTTTGGTCTTCTTGCATTGCGCGGTCGCGTGAAAACGTTCGTGTGTTGGATTGCTTCACAGTGTGATTTATTTTTAATATTAATTAAACAAACTTGTTTTAATAGTGTTATTCGCCTCTGAAAATCTGATGCCTTACAGTCTCTGGCATCTAACTTGGCCAGATTTTAAATGGTATTGGAAGTTCGCGCACTATTTTATTCGTGGTGAAGCGATGCATGAAAAGTCGATGCAAAAAATAATCTTGTGCCATTATTAATAAATAATGCTCACCTACCCAATGAACAATGTTACATAAATACATACATAGGCAGAGCGCACGAAATGTTACATTGATAACCATGACTATTTCACGTTTCATGGCCATTTCTAGCATATTTTCCTAGGTTTTGAGTTAGCGGGTAAAATATTGACAGGTTGCTAGCCTGTCGCCTAAACCTATTTCCTTAGTCGCCTCTTACAACATCCACGGAAGAAAATGGAGACGTGTTTATTCTTAACCCAACACCTCCCGGAAATACCAACACTTAAATATACTCAAACCCGCTGTATATCAACAACTAACGTATAAGAAAGTATAACGAGTTGTCATTGTGTCCCCGATTAGCATTACGGTGCAGCGGAAATGGGCAAGTTTTTTTTTCTGACACGGTAGTGGCGGGCTTGGGCGTGTGGCTGTTCAGCGTTAGATCCCGCCGCCATGTTTGTTGGCCTGTTTGTATGGTAATGGCACAGGAGCGAGGCTATAGTGCCAACCTTGGGGGTATTTAGTTTTGTGTCGATTTTGTACATTGTTAGGTGTTACGAGTACTATTAATTACCTTCAATGCAAACTGCTAAGTAGGTACTTATAATACTAATACTTCTTACAAATGTTACTAGTTTTAATTATACTTTTTAAATTAGCGTTTTTATTCTGTGTTTAAACCTAAAATTAAGTAGGTAATCTAAAAGTGGCTTCAAAATAGTTTTGACAAATAACGACCAAAAAAAAAAGTGCTCTGCCTTTACGTGTTTATACGGAATCGTAGAAATGTAGCTTAAGGATTTAAAATCTATTATGTCTGTACCATGAGTGGTGTTGAAAGATTTTTTAAGTTTTGAAGTGCCTTTCCTCTCCATTTCTTTCCCGGACGTTGAAAGACACTCCTGAGGAATAGCTTTTTAGGTACACTTGTTCACACAATGTTCCATGTGGTGTCAGGTTTAGAATAACACCTCTCCATTTCTTCCGAGGATGTCGTAGAGGCGACTAAGGAAATAGGCTAAGTTATATTTTGGCAACAGGCTAGCAACTTGACACTCTTGTGCCTGTCAACTCAAAACCTAAGAAAATGTGCTAGAAGGGGCTACGAAACGTGAAATGGTCATAGTTTTGCCTATGAAGCGTTTCGTATGTATCCCACATATATGTATACCTATGAAATAACAGTCTCGATATAAACAAAAACTAGTACGCCGTCACAAATCATCACACTAAGGGTACAACAGTGCAATTTCACAGTTTCCGAGCAAAGCAACCCTGTCTCAAGACTGTCAGTTGTCACGAGCTGTCACCGCCTCAGCTGCGTCCGCGCAGTTCTCACGGAACTTATCGCCTGACCTGCGCAATTGTACGGATTGTACTCTGCCCATTGTAGTACTTGCGTATTGGTTAGGGCTACCACATTTTTAAGTAGGAAGTAAAAATAATGCCAGCCTTTAATTCCTTCCCAATATAAGGTTAAAGATGTGACAGATAGTTAGGTACTTGATAATATTTTTAAAGACGTAAAAACTATTGCCCTTCATAAATATCAAGTTCCAGAAAACAAGATATTTTGATTATGATCTCATTCAACTTAACGAACGCACTACCGAGCTTCCAAATAAAAATGCATCCTTTCGTATTTGATTAGTGTTTCGTAGTTCATTATATCTTACTTAAATAGTAATTTTATTCTCATTATTAAAACTTATTGTGTCTGTGGATTAACGCAAAACTATTTCTCACAACCCTGAGGCTCAAAATCAGGAAGTACAGGGGTGTGAGCGAGTATGACCTCAGTTTATCCCGCGCCCTTGGCGAAATCTTCCTTTTTTCCTCTATTCCCATTGTGAACATATCTAGAGCATTACACGGCATTCATACAATAAAATCGATGAAAAAAACTCAATAAATATCATTGAATTGTATTTAAAAGGGTTTTAAATTTAATATCGGTTCGATTGGGGTAGTTACCCCCTGAGAGACAAGAACAGCCAATTCGAGACGATTGAGCGATTTTCTGCAATCAGTTTAGGGTTGCGTTGGATTTCGGGACTTGGCAAACGCACTGCTGCACCTGTAATGAAAAAATACGAGAGTTTGAACTGTATTTGTTTGTAGAATTTAGTATGACATTATTTTACAATCGTATAGATTTTAAAAATAAAGCTTCGTTCTTTACAATAAATTCTATTTTTTCTTTATAAAGAAGTGTGTTAAGGCAAGTCCATCAAGTCCTACCTTTCATCTACCAGACCGATCTGAAAAACCGACCGAACTGAAAAAAAATAATATTAGAAGTACCTACATTTATTATTATAACGCGTGACTTTATGACATGAGTATGATTTTAATTACCTAATTTAAAAGCTGGATGCAAAAACGCGATAAAATGGATGAAACGAGATAATAATATCAGAATAGAATGTAAAGTGTTCTACTGTTTCTGTCTACTAGTATGTAGGTTATACCATGACATTACAATATAAGGAAATCCAAAAGAGAAAGTCAGCCTCAAAAATGATTTAAAGACACATCTACCCTGAGTATCATTTCTGCCTCCTAGCAATCTATTTTCAATATGTAACAGGTATAATACTGAACCCTTTAAATTACATATGGAATCACCCCTTACTCTCCTGTTGAAACGTCTTGACGTTGGTGACGGATCAGTCTTTTGCACACAATGGGCATCTTGTTTTTAATTTCGCTTTCATTTTTTGCGTGTACTATTTTATTTTAAAATTACACTATTGTGTAGGTAGGATATTGATATTGGCTTGGGTTAGGTATGATGGTTTGTAATTTGTAAATGAAAAGAAAGTTATATTTATTTAATAAATGTAATCAATGTACATGTTATTGATTACTTTTTTACTCATAAAACTACCGTGAGACTCACTCATAGTGAAAAATAACGAATTACTCACGTTGTTTATACCGAGATTAGCTCGACATGTTTCGGATCAATCCGTGATCCATCATCTGGAGCTACGCGCCACGGCAGCGGACAGACGCGCACTGCGCGGAAAGAGCAGCTGCACGCAGTGCGCGTCTGTCCGCTGCCGTGGCGCGTAGCTCCAGATGATGGATCACGGATTGATCCGAAACATGTCGAGCTAATCTCGGTATAAACAACGTGAGTAATTCGTTATTTTTCACTACTTTTTTACTATTTCCGACATGTGCTTTTCCTATAGAGATATCCCACCTCCCAGGCATCTTGACATATTAGCGTATTGGAATTTAGGTTACATAGGTTACCAAGATTCAATATGTCCACCATGTTGCGTCAGCCAAATATTTTGCACTATAAATTGCACTGTTTACACGTAGATAGGTACAAACATCATGCCTGTATTCCCAAATGAGGTTTAAACAGAGCACATAAAATATGTGTGGTGCCGGGTTAGAATAGCACCTCCCCCTTTCTTCCCGTGGGTGTCGTAAGAGTCGACTCTGGGAAAGGGTTAGTGTATTGTGGGCGATGGGCTAGCAACCTGTCACTGCAATATCACGTTTAACCATCTGGATGCCCTGAAATTGCTAGATGTGGCACTGAATTCTTGAATTAATTTGCTCTGCCTACCCCTCTTGGGAATACAGGCGTGATGTATGTATGAATGTATGTATGTATATTCTCCACTCCAGAACACAAAAGCGCGAGCATTGCTGCTTTGAAGCAGGATAAGTGGTTAGATGGTGCCAAAGATCCGTATGTTTGTATCCTGCTCCACTTAGATTGTAATGTGTCTGGCTGTATCAAAATATAGGCTATTCATCAGCAAGGTGATAAAAAAGTAGATCTCGGAATTTGGCGAATTGACATATTAATGAGGCTAACCAGATTCACTTTCCAAGGCTATAACTAACTGGTTTTAACGTAAACGGATTCCAAGTGTAAGTTATTCTATGAGCGATTTTTATACTTCGGTAGTCCTTCTACCGTCATCGAATTAATAAATGGAGATTGATGAGTAGAGCCAAGTTAAATAAAACCGATAAATACTTACGTGTTTTTTTTTTAATCGAAATGAGCTTGAAATTTTTTGGGCCTATTTGTGACTCATTGTCGGGAGCAACGCGCCACAACGGCTGCAGATTCCACCGAAACATGACGAACTTATCTCGAAATAAAGTCGTATTAAGTGTATTCGTTTTGTTACACTATAAGTGAGTCTTACTTTAGTTTTATGTTTCAAATAGAGCCATGATTTATTTTATTATGATAAGCATGGTAATCTAAGAATGAAAAATGGATATACAGCAAAACACATTTCACCACAAAAGACCAACGCGAAATGAGAGTGCTACAAACGTATATGTACTATAATTTGAGTGAGTGCATAAAAAATACATGGTAATTTTCTATTAGTTCTCAGTTACTTTATCCCTTACTCTAGCTAGTCTTATAAATTTTCATAGTTTTACGATTTTTGTTATGGATTCGTCTTCGTCCAGTCCAGTACAATTATCACAAGTGCTCGAACTTGGCAAATCACACTACCGTGCACCTCGCCAGATTGACATTAGAATAATGCGATTTTAATAAGTTGACAAATTCGACAGCGTAACGTATCCATAATTTTATAGTTAGATTTATTGATTTTATTCAAATTATTACAAATAAATGCAAATCCCTCAATCACAGTTCTAGAATAAGTGGTGAACTAAATCTGGTGTTTAAATAATCATTAACAGAACTGTTATTTTTTTTATAACAAAATCATGAACTTATTGTGTTAATTATTATTGTTATCTAATACTATTTATTACAAATAATTTAATTTATGAAATGCGACTGAAATTACCTACCTATGTTGCGAAAGCTTTTTTCCGGATTCTTATTCTTGCCAATTGGATTGCTTTAGAATAACTCCATTTCTCCCGTACATAGAAACAGAGACGACAAAAGAAAATTGGGCGTTTTTAGGCGACAGACCCCTTACTAATTATAAATCTTTTATGTAACGGAAAACCTTAAAATATGCTGAAAATCGGTTTTTGTCTTTGTACTTACCGAATAAATCGTGTGCTAAGTGTACGCCATTTAGAAAAACAGATGTATACAACAAAGGTATAAAAATAACCGTTTTATACTAAATTCCTTAGAAACATGGCAGCAAAAGAATGACACGCCTTCCCATTAGCACTCAGAATCGGCAATAAAATCAATTCCGCACATTGCATCTCAATCCCGGAAGGATCTCGCATAATTCAGCAATAAACGCTAAATAAATACAATATATTTATTGATATCTTTATTCCCCAATGCCCCCTAAAAAGAAAAAAAGGGTTATGATTACAAACTTTATAAAACTGCGGACAAATCTGGTCTAATGAATTCCAGTAGGAATTTCACTTTTACGCGTAGATGGTAGCGACACGCTCGACGGTAAATATTAAGTTTGTGCTATCATACATTAGGGAAGCTACTTTAGGGGAAAGTGGGCGTAGCAGTGTCAAATTTAATAAATTGTCTGGAAGATAATGGTCTTGGGTTTTGGATAATTTATTTATTGCTATGTTTAGGGACGTATAGTGGCGGAATAATTATGACAGTATACAGCTGTTCTTATTAGGGTTCCGTGGCCAAAAGGAAAAACGGAACCCTATTAAGGTAAACGTCCGTGTGCTCGACACTGACCCAATACTTGGCACTTGCAACCTTATGTCATAGTAAGACAGGTGACAGATGGGTGTCATCTATTGGGCGTTGAGGCGTCGAGCATTGGTACTTCAACCTTACTAAGACTTCGCTGTTTGTCACCAGGCTGTATAACAAGAACCGCGATAGCTAAACAGTTGAAATTTTCACAAACGACACAAGGCTACCGTTTCATCTGTTTATTAAACCTAAAACTATGCTGAAAGTTGCCACGGAACGTGAAATGGTCATAGTTTGCCTATGTAGCGCTTCATGTGCTCTGCCTACCCCATTTGGGAATGCTGGTGTGATTGTATGTGTGTAAATCTTTATCCTTATTTTGGAAAACGTTTCCTCTAAAACTTAGTTTTTTCTTATAAGAGTAAGTCTAATGAGAAAAACGAAGGTACGGAGAGTAAGCTGTGTTGCTTTGGCCCAACAATGTGCCCACCGATTCAAACGCATTTTACCAATAATACCCGTGTTGGTACCGTTTTATGCGTAATAATAATACCAAATGATACCTGCCAACCTAAAACCTAATAAAAATGCTTCGTTTCGTGTGCTCTGCCTGCCCCATTTGGAAATACAGGCGTGATGCATGTATTTATGTATATATTTATATACTTTTTTGTCGTTTTAACCTTGGCATAAAGGAAAAAAGCTGTAGTTTTATTAGTTTTTCTAAAGAAAGTTTCACCGCTTACATTTCGCTTCTAAAAATATAAAAATGTCATGAAAATATTTATACCTAAATTTCAACACTTTTATTCTTAGGTACCTCTAGTGTTCTGCTGCAAAAAAACCTAAGGAATGTTTAACATTTCTCCATAGGTATTCATCAAAAATAATTAAGTCACAAACCGTTCCCATAAACTATAACAGGAACCAGTGGCGTAGCTAGGTAACCAAGGGCCCCGGGGCAAACTAAAGATGGGGGCCCTCTGCTATGTAAACTGATTAGGTTTTGTCAAATAAAAATGTTAAATATACAAATACATGTTTTAAAAATGTTTTGTTTAAGGTCTTTTTTGTGCTCTGTAGGGCAGGTAATAAAAATAATATCCCTACTTCCCTACTAATATTATAAATGCGAAAGTAAATCTGTCTGTCTGTCTGTCTGTCTATCTGTCTATCTGCTACGCTTTCCCGTCTCAACCTTTCAACCGATTTTGATGAAATTTGGCACAGACAATCCTTAGACCCTGAGAAAGGACATATGCTACCTTTTATTGCAAAAACAAGGTACCTACTTAATGCCCAAAATAACTATTCCACGCGGACGAAGTCGCGGGCACAGCTAGTATAGTATAAATTACAAATAATACTTAGTGTAGGTTTGGTTAATAAAACGAAATATGTAGATAATATTCAAGGGTTTATTATGTAAACCGACTAAATAACAATTATATTTACAATTTTTTCCTAGCTTTACTTTTCGCAAAAGTATCAATGATTTCGTTTAAATCCAGGCTTGATGCGGTTTTGTTTTCGATTGCTATTAGCGATAAATGTCGGAGACGAGTTTGGCCCATATTATTTCTTAAATAATTTTTGATAATTTTTAATTTACTAAATGACCTTTCAGCTGCTGCAGAAGTGACAGGAATTGTAAAGAATAACAACATTGCTGTAAATACTTCTGTTAGGTCGCATTCTAGCACTCCATATGTGCTCATTATTTCCTTACATAATTGGTGAACAGTCCATGTTTCAGTCAGTCGAGGTAAAACTAGGTGGTATATATTCATAAATTGGAGTGAAAATCCAGGGCCTATTATATCTGAATATTTCTTTTGGAATTCGTCACATTTTTGTAATAAAGTTGCGTCATCAACATGTAATAAAAATGTTGGTGTTAGAAAATCAAATATATGATAGACTGCACTCATACCTATAAAACGTGAATTTAATTGAGATATGATTGTATCCAGTACAGTGTTGAAAATTTCTATTTTAAATATGTTTTCTCGATTTGTGAATTGGTGATCGGCAGCTAACTCATCGTAATGTTTTTTTACTTTCCTTTGCCTTTTGTCTTTAAAATTGGTATCTACACCATATTTCGTTGCTGTTTGGCTGGCTTTAGACTTGAATGTTTCGAATTCATTTCGATAAGTTTGCATCTTTGACTTGGTCTCGGCCAAAACTTGACTCGCCTCGCCCAAATTGATGTCACATTTTTGTAATATTTTTGATGCATAATTGATGTCGTTCAATACACTGTGCATGAATTCGCAAAGCAACACGAACTCGAAATTTAACATTTTTGTTTTAATACTCTCTGCTTCGCTACGCTCTTCTTTCTTAGGACTTTTTAGATTTATTTCTGATAATGCTTTGATAATATCAAAATAACGAAGTTTTATTGCAGATATTGTATTGACCCTACTGGACCATCTAGTCGGATTTAGTTTTTTTAGTGTGGTGTCTGATTCGCCAGTGAATTTCGACAGTAGATCCCAACGTTTAATGCTGTTTCCGAAAAAGTTATACAAATCTTGCAAAATTGCGAAAAAAGTCTGTATTTCCACACAGCTGCTAACGGCATCATTTATCACCAAATTTAAATTATGAGTGGCACAATGTACGTACTCTGCGTTAGGCTGGATATCCTTGATATGTTTTTGTACACCATTATCCACGCCACTCATCACACTGGCTCCATCGTAGCCTTGCCCAACACATTTTTTCAAATCAATATTTTTGTCCTTAAACAGTGTTGTCACTTGGTTGACTAAATCTACTGCGCCATGTTTGGTGGCTTCATAAAAGCCTAGAAACACTTCTTTTACTTCTATATCAATTGGCTGTTCATTTTCCGATCTGTTTATTACTGCATACCTCACAACAATGCTTAGCTGATCTACCTTCGATATGTCCTGTGTCGTATCCATTATGATGGCAAAAAACGGTGATGCTGTAATTTGTTCTAGAAGATGAGTTTCGAGTTTGGTCCCCAAGCTCTCGATCATTTCATTTTGAATTGTTGCACTCAGATATCTTATAGATCCTAAAAACATAAAAAAACACAATTTAAAAAAGGTCCAAATATTAAACAGTTATCTAATATAATTATAAACAAAATAATACGATCAAAAAAAAAATTGTAATAATTACCTTTGGGCATATTTAAAACTTGCTGCAAAGTGTGATCATATCGGGCGACAAGCTCTACAAAGGACAGAAAATTTCCGTGGTATCCTTCCTGACTTAAGTCTTCTTGATGCCCTCTCAAAGCCAAAGAACTCTTTGCTAGGGTAAGTATGATATCGAATAATCTTTGAAGAACCATTTTCCAAAATGATGCTTCTTTGCGAATTTCATTTTCAAGGTCCTTGTCGATAGTATTATTGTTTTTTTTCCAAAAATCATACACAGCGCATGCTTCCGAATGGCCACTCGAACAACTGTGTTGTTTAATTTTTTCTGATAAATGCTTCCAATCTCGAATTCCCGTACACCAAGCATTATTCCTTTGTGAAGCAAATAACCAGCAGGGCTGACAATAGGCAGCGTCTAGTATTTTGGAATAACACAACCAAAAACGATTAACTGGCCCATATTTTGAACACGAAACGTAGTATGATTTTGAAAAACACCTATTGTTCTGGTTGATGTCGGTTGGAAAAGGTCCTGAAGGCTGTAAAGGTCCCAAATCAAGAATTTGACGTTTTTCGTTATCACTTAATATTTTGTTCGTGAAGTTTCCCAAGTCATAAGAAGATTTTTCGTACACATTATCGACAAATGTAGAGGGTCGTGGTTCCTTCAACCAGTCTGCTCCTATGTGTGTTATGCAAACATCATCGACGTTTACATGATCGGCGGCGGAGGTATCTCCGACTGCATTAATTAACGAATCTTCTAAATCTTCTTCCTTAGGCTTTTTAACCAACACTGCAGTTACTATATTATTTGAGTCACTATCAATAGAAATATTTTGGCCAGATGTACTTGTAGAAGGCTGATTAAAAAATTTATCAATTTTGGGCAATTTTTGTTTACTATCTTCTCGTTCTTGGCGTTGTTTGCGTTTAAATGCACCACTGGGTTTCTTCTTTTTATCCATAATTTTAGTTTTCTAATTCACTGATGACGTTAAAAGTAAAATAGAAGGAAAGAAAAAGAAAAATACAATCATACGCGACAAGTGTCGTTAGGGAATCCCCAAAAAGAAAATTATATCGCCGTTAGTGTTACCACACTTAACGATGGAAGAACGATCTCGTGCCCGCGGTCCTGAATTAATGTACATTAACAGATATCAATATTGAGGGGTAAAATCAAATAAAATATAAAAGTTTATAAAATAATTGAAAGGTATATTGACCAGTACAAAAAAGTTTATTGACGTTAACTACTTACTCCCGATATACAGCATTATTTTTTAACCGTTTTCAAAAGAAAGTCTCAACTCGAATCCACAACAAAACGCACATAAAATACATCGATGAATAACAAAACGCACATATCCATCAAATTGACAACACTGCCAACTTAAAGAAATATTTTAGGGGAAGTCCCAAGGTATAACTTTCGAATTTCTCTTAACTGTGTTGTCATGATTAAAGTGGGGTTGCAATCGTCATATTTATTTTTAAAATGGGAGTTTTCAAAATTTCCGTTCGATCGAGAATTTTGGTAAGGCTTGGGGGCCCCCTGAGCTTGAGGGCCCCGGGGCACTGCCCCGCCTAGCCCCTTGGTAGCTACGCCCCTGACAGGAACCCTTAAATAAAGAACAATATTTATTAACAGCCAGCGATATAAATTACAAAAAAGAAAGCCAAAGAAAGTGCTGGCCATAAACACTGAGCTGTATAAAACAAAAATTTGGTGCCTCTCTGTCTGGTGTGGTAGACAGCACGTCTACCTGGTCAGAACCCTTTGCTCTCTCACTCTAACTAAGGCATTCAGCGTATAAGAGAGTGCGATGGAACGAGGTCCATTCCTTTTCTTTCGAAAAAATGTGGACTGCCTTAACACAGAATGACGTAAGTCTCTAGTGTTTTCATTGTACTTAAGCCCTTTTAGAATAGTCAGTAAGAGTAAGGTTGTTTGTTCTAGCCGCCGACCCGCGTCATAATGGAGTGTTATCTCCGATGAGGGATATATTTTTAATGCCTTTTTTATTTTTGAATTGTGAGAGGAATTATGCTTTTTGAATGTGTCGAATATTAAACTGGTGTAGTATACGCTAAATTTTAGGATGAGCCTAATTAACAGAAACAAATAAGTAACGACTGTGAAATGAGTAGATACGGCTCAATTTCTTCAATCATTCCAATGAAATTATTTTGTCCGCTTATTATTTTCGAGTTGAATTTTTAATGAGAACAATAAAATAGGAAATACGTGACATAAGTTCTTGAACAAGAAATAAGAGGATTCCTACAGACAAATACAAAATGGAAATAAGGAAAAGCAAAATGTGAAAAGTGCATTGGCAAACTTACTTTTATAGGAGATTCTGAGTGCGAGACATATTAAATAAATTATAAATAAATATAATCAGCTCATTTTAAAATTATTAATAAAAGTCTTCTTCACTATTATAAGATTATAACCTTCATTTGTCATGTCATGTCATTGTCGTCCTGTATGTTTTAATCATAATAATAGTAACTATAAGTTCGTATTTGTATACATTTGTTTCAAATTGAAATTGATAGCGTAAAATGGTAACTAAGGCCATTATAGTTTTGATTCAAAATTGCACTTTTTTGGCACTTTTTTGGCAAATTATGACTTTAAAGAGAGTGAGACGCAATAATGTCATTTGACGTTTATTAAAACTACCTTTTACGTATTAGGTATCTGCAAAGTTACCCCTGAGTTAGATTTAACCCATAGTAGGTATTACACAATCTCTCTCATCATAAACTCACATTATTAGAGCGAAGTTATTAAAATAATCACATACATACAATACACGCCTGCATTCCCAAGAGGGGTAGGCAGAGCACATGAATTCAAAAATCCAGTGCCACGTTTAGCAATTTCAGGGTAACCAGATGGTTAAACGTGATATTGCAGTGACAGGTTGCTAGCCCATCGCCCACAATACACTAAACCTTTCCCAGAGTCGACTCTTACAACACCCACGGGGAGAAAGGGGGAGGTGCTATTCTAACCCGGCACCACACGGGGAAATTAAAATAATCTTAAACGCATAAACCCATTCCGGTGAATCTTTTCCAGGATTGACCGAAATCTGATCACTCTAATCACTAGGTCAAGATGTTGAATATCGAACCTAAAATACTGGAAGTTTTCAACTTTTAAATGATAAAATTTTCAGCAATTGTTGCATCTTCGTTTTCTGCATATACTGTGGCCACCAGCGCCCGCGCAAGGCTGACCCAATCCAACGCACTGTAAGGTTGCTAACAAACGAAAATAAAACATGTGTAAGGTGCCTTACATTGCTTGGTCGTACAAACATGTATGTCATGTATGCGTGCTTATTATACAACTTTACTAAGGAATTGGGGTCTAAATATTTTAACATAATTACTGACAATAAATACTATTGCTTGCAGATTGTTTTCGTACATACATACGTCGCACCTGTATTCCCGAATGAGATAGGCAGAGGTCACGCAGCAAAACCATTTTGGAGTTAGACGTTAAATAAAAGAGATAGGTAGGTATAACAGTGACAGATTGCTTGCCTATCGCCTAAAACCGTAACATAACCTAGGATTCGAATGAGTAGATTAAGGGCTATATTTCACCGGGACACCACGGCGGCGTAACCAGTCGTCGGCTACCAACAAAATGTATACAGCTCTATAGGGAGTTACTCACCTGGTGTCCGTTGGTTGCGCAACCATATCATACATTTTGTTGGTAGCGACGACTGGTTGCGCCGCCGTGGTGTCCCGGTGAAATATAGCCCTTAATCTATAAATTAAAATAATGTCATTATTAATCTAATAATGTCAACTTAATATACGACGACAAAATATTAGCAAAGCGTCGATCATTGGCACAATTACCTTATTTGGAATATACAAACGCCGCAATGTAACACAACAATCCTTAGCAAACCGGCCTAGTAGCTGCGCGTACGCACGCAGCTCCTGACGTGGGAACATGACTCTACGATTGTATTGTCATACCTGAGTTATTGATTATATGCTATTTTAAAAGGGAGTCTGCTGTATTTTTATGTATGGTGTCAGGCTAGAATAACACAGCTCCATTTCTTCCGTGGATGTAAGAGGCAAAAGAAAGGTTGAGGTACGCTTTAGGCGGCAGGCTAGCAACCTGTCACCCTCCTCCATCTCCTCCATGTCCTCTTTCATCTGTTTTACATACATATAAATCACGCCTGCATTCCCAAATGAAGTAGTAGGTTGACACGAAACGCTACATAGACAAATCCATGACTATTTCACGTTTTGTGTCCACTTCTAGCACACTTTTATGATTAAGTTAGTATATCTAATAGTGACAGGTAGCTAGCCTGTTGCCTAAAGCATACCTAAAACTATTTCCTTAGTCGCCTCTTACGACATCCTCGGAAGAAATTTAGAGGTGTTACTACGCGGGCTCTTAGTATTCAGGCCAAAACTAACTTACTTACCTTTTTCCCCCTCACAGTTATCAAAGTACTTTACAACACACGGAGGCGTTGCAACCATGTCTAATTAATGTACCGACGCATTGTCGCAACAATAAATAATACAATAATTGTTCCCATAAATAATGGGCCATATTTATGGCCTTCTAAATCTTATTTTATGGGAACTGCGGTCGACAGGCTTAGGACTGATTTGGCAGGTGGGGAAGGGGTAGGACAGGTTTGGACGCCATATACTTGCAAGTCATGGTAGTTCTATCTGATGTTCTTATGTGAAGTGACGATCTAAACCTGTGGTAAGGGCTGTTGTCATGGTTGTACCTATATTCTAAAACTTCTAAAAATTACACCTACCTACTCAACTGCGTCTGTGGTTGTTTACGTGGCTTTAGAGAGAATATTTTAGAGTTGACTTTGCGTTTTTTCTAACGAACCGAATTTATTGTATGATGTTTTCCCGTGTGGTGCCGGGTTAAAATAGCACCTCCCCCTTTCTTCCCGTGGGTGTCGTAATAGTCGACTATGGGAAAGGGTTAGTGTATTGTGGGCGATGGGCTAGCAACCTGTCACCGCAATATCACGTTTAATCATCTGGTTACCCTGAATTTGCTAAACGTGGCACTGGATTTTTGAATCCATGTGCTCTGCCTACCCCTCATGGGAATACAGGCGTGAGTATATGTATGTATGTATGTTATTTTTTTCTTCAATATAAGCAATAAATGAAATGACATACCTTGTAAACGACTGAATGTCTTATGTAACTATGTTATTGTGCTGAAATTCAGTCGTTTACAAGGTATGTCATTTCATTTATTGCTTATATTGAAGAAAAATATTGCGCCAAAGAAATTAGAAATTAAGGGGCGAAATCTGATATTGACCCTATCCTCATCTTGTTTTAATCCGTCCATTTCGACGTGTACTAGTAATCGAAGATGACGTTTGACAATTTACCTTTGAATTTTACAAAGGTAAGGGATTCCCTTATTAATTATAAATTGTAGTGACATATTTAGTTCCCCTAACATCACAGTGAAAGTCAATAAACAAAATCAACTGACTAAATCAAATTACGGCGAGGTCACCGCGCGACCTGCGACATATGCCTTTGTTTATATCACACCACATGTCGTTTCTGTATGCCTGGTACTTTTCAGTTGTTGATTTTAAGTTTCTGTTGCTTGTTTAACAAAATTAATTACTTTTTATTGGAAAAATTAAAGAAGTTTTAAGTAAACCTATTTCCTTAGTCGCCTCGTACGACATCTATGGAAGAAATGGAGGGGTGCTATTCTAAACGTGTCGGGTTTAGAATAGCACCTCTCCCTTTCTTCCAAATTATGTATTTATAATTTGTCCGATTTGTCGGGACCTTAGCGCAGTTAGTAGGTACCTACATAACATACCTAATGGTGGCAGAGCACACAAAACATTTCATCGACAAGACTAATCTATTTCACCCTTCTAGCCACTTTTAGCATAATTTTAGGTTCCATTCATAAAAAATAGGTAAAAATGACGCCTCTTTACGACATCCACATGCAGTCCACTCCGGACTTTAATTCGGTCAATTTCTATCAAACACAAAAACCTTCAAAAGAAAGCCAAAAATACCTGCCCATTCAAATACTGGCCTCGAATGTCCTTGACTATAACACTCGAAAAAAAAACTTCCATAATGGCTAATAGAGGTCCTCCACACGAATCAAAGCCAAGTGGCTCCACCTTTGATCGTATATAGGCAACTTTATTCGCTCGGAATTCGGTGTGGAGGACCCTTTGCTTTGCAGTGTCCGGTTGCATGAAAGCAATTAGAAGTTAATGTCATGCGTGTAACTTCTGGGTATTTGGTATTGAGCTGCAGATATGGATGGCAGTTGGTATTGAGCTAGGATGCTAGGTTTTGGTGTTGAGCTAAGAGTTGCTGTTACGGATGTCGTTTATTATCTGAGGACAGAACATTATCTTAGGTCAGGCAAATAAGTGAGTTGTGCATTGTGGAGATCATGTTCAAGCACTACTTATAATACATAAGGTAAACGTCCCTGTGCTGGACACTGTCCCAATGCTTGGCACTTGGAACCTTATGTCATAGTAAGACAGGTGACAGATGGGTGTCATCCATTGAGCGTTGAGGCGTCGAGCATTGGTATTTTTACCTTATTTCATCATACATACATAAAATTTCATGGCCGTATGATGGGGGGGGGGGGTAGATAGAGCGCACAAAACGCTACATAATCAAAACTAAGGCCAATTCACATTTCGCAGCCATTTTAGCATTTTTTTAGTTTTTAAGTTAAGAGGTACGATAGTGATATGTTGGTAGCCCGTCGCCTAACAATCTAAATCAGTATTCCTCCGCCATATTCCGCAAACAATAGCCGCTACTTACGACATCCACGGAAGATAATGGAGAGGTGGTATTTTAAACCTGAAACCACACTGTAACCACTTATCAATAGTATCTTGTATCATCATACAATAAGGAGTTTTTTTTTGTATGTAGTCAACGGAAGTGACATGAAAGTGTTCATTGTGAATGCTAGAGATCAACAATAATAAAAAAAACGGTTTTATCACTTACGTCGTTATTGCATCAAAGGTGCGAAATGTCGAAAAGGACATTCTATGTCGACTTTCCCTCTACTATTTATGAGTCCAGATTTTCTTAAAAATAATCGGTTACGGGTTTTACAAACGGGTGGTGTCGTTGTTTCCCAGTTAATGCAAAAACGACGTAAGTGCATTGAATTTCGTATGAACATGTGATATTTTAGATCAATGAAGCATTTTAGTCTACGGCACCCTAGGCGTTGGACCGTGGCCATCGCTCGCGGCCAGGATTAAAACAAGTCAGGGTAAAACAAGTGAATTTAACTCGGGTAAGGGTATTAATGTAACTTGTCGGAACTGCTTTGGATACGTTGTAAGTTCTAGTATTTCTAGTTGACCAAGAAAGCGAGTTACTTGGCATCTTTTGGGAATTTTCCTACGTTTCTACAAAGTTAAGATGTACGATTCTGACTTCTCTCTAGCGTCATCCTTTAGTCTATAAAAATACATGCTCGTCAGTTTCAGACACTCTTGACGTAATCTTTTTTTAACACATCCTCAGTTTAGTCAATGATCGTATGTCTAGGCCTCCCCCTTTCCCCCCTACATCCCCCATATAAACCTGTTTAGTAAATCTTCTCTCATCATTCATCAATTCTCTACATGATCACAAAAACTTAAGTCTTCTCTATTCTAGTCACTATAATTATCTACTTTCGTACCAGCTCGTTCATTTACCACATTATTTCTTAATTTTACTATTTGTTAGTTAGTACTTTAATTGAAGGTGTCGCAGGTAGGTAAGAACATTGCATATCGGTATCTTTTGCCAAATATTTCGCTAATAGCGCGGCGTGCTACCGAAAATCACCATCGTCACGACTAAATTCTTGAGATTACAATAGTCTTCATGTCTTCTGTACAGTTAAACCCATACCAAGAACCAAGCCCCGCTTGACTCTAAGCCAACTAGATCAAGAATGAAGCCATCCACCGACCACAAAGAATTTCTTTGTGAACGCAACATTACGATCGCAACAAGGCATGAATGGAACGCATCCTTTGCCGCCATTAATATCAACCAAATATGGCCGCGTAGACACTCTGGAACCGAACTAACAAATGGCCCAAAAAAACGCATTATTTATCTATCCCGATTTTGTCGTGTGTTCGGCACGATATTAAAATACAAACATGAACAATGACACTTCATTGTTGAAAGAAAAAAGGCACAAGGAAATTTATACCGGCCGCCTCCGCGGACAATGGCTGCCGGGGCGGGGATTCTGGCAGAGCGTGAAAAAAAGCATCAATGAATGCGAGGGAGACGGTTTCTAGGAACAGGAATTGTAGGTAAGTCAGTGTGAAATCACGTGGTAGCTGTAGGTATTGTAACTCAAGATGAGTTCCCAATTGAAATTTAATGGGAATGTTAAATGAAACCTTCGGATGCGATAATGGCAGAGAGTAAGCCGTTTTATACTCATTGATGCTCATTCCGTGATGTTAAATTAAACTTTGTGGCGGTACAATGTTGAATGCTATTCTCGCTTCGCGTTTTACATTCAATGGGATGATGCCATTGTTGTATATTAACAATTTATATACCGCTATCTGTTGCTATGTGGTGTCGTTACGTTTATTGGGAGGGCAGGAACGTACTTATCTTAACAGGGTACACAAATAAAAAAGGGCACATTATCTTGATATCCGTGTGGTGTCGGACTTAGATCAACTCGTCTCCAATTTTATTTTTCCGTGGATGTCGTAAGAGGCCGCCACTAAGGATTAGTAAGGATAAAGAGCATAGTGTCACTACTGCATTTATTAACTTAAAACCTAAAAATATGCTGAAGTGGCTGAGGTACAGTCAAGGAAATTGATTACTGTGCCACTTTGTACCTTTTCACAAGAAATGTCACTGTGACATACCGTAATTTCTACTACCTACCCCGTTTGGGAATACAGGCGTGATATGTGTATGTATCTTGATCAAACTGCACAAAAGGTATACAAATAAAAAATTCTTAGAAATGAACGGAGTAAGTGACAAAATTCTAATAAGAAAATTACTGATTCTTATTAGAATGTACATATCTACAGGTTATGCAATAACATCAGATCTGACCGCTATCATTTCCTCTGAGCACTACAACCTCGCCATTTTCGGCTGAAAATTAATAATTTTTACTTATATTGTTATCTTTACTCATGCAATGTGATGTCAGATTTAGAATAACACCGCTCCATTTCTTCCACGGATATTGTAAGACTTTTATAGTGTATATTTGAATAAAAAGACGTATCTAGATTGCTAATATTGTTTTATGTACCTACTTACCTAAACAAGTATGGAGTAATCTCATACATTTTCAAGACTTCGTAATAAAAATCAGGGGTACTACCTTCTATGGCATGTATAGTGATAGGTTTCTAGCCTGCCCCTAAAATATACCTTAACCATCCTTAGTCGCCTCGTACGACATCCCCGGAAGAAATGGAGACGTGTTATCCTTAACCCGACACCACACGGTCACCTAAAAACCATGCTAGAAGTGGCTACAAACTTACCCTATTTGGGAAACAAGCGTATGTATGTAATAAAAATAAAACAGTGGGCGTGTTATAAAGGTGCACTCTCACGAATAATTGAGCCCAGTCGGCACCAGCTAATCCGGGGTTCGATTCCCGGCCACATTGTCGTCATCTCATGCATTGTGGGGGCTTAATCAATTAATTTCATCGTCCTCTGATAATAAGTATCATACGCGCGAGTTGTTCTCAATGTGCATTCAAGTGCTCATCCGATGTGTCCTCAGCTTTATGCGTTCGGAAATTTCTGAGCTTTATTGGATGACAATGATGGCTATTGTGATGTACATTGACAATGGCTTGATTATTACATGATGCTTGTGTGTTTGGTGATGAAACTGCGTGATGAAAAATGCGGATAACTGCTGCGTTTGGCACCAGTCGCAGTTACTCCGTTGTTTAAGAGGATAGGAGTCGCACCACTTCTCCATACAAACGTAGTCCCATGTTTTCTCCGTGAATAATGACATTTCCCGTGTGGTGCCGGGTTAGAATAGCATCTCCCCCTTTCTTCCCGTGGGTGTCGTAAGAGTCGACTCTGGGAAAGGGTTAGTGTATTGTGGGCGATGGGCTAGCAACCTGTCACTGCAATATCACGTTTAACCATCTGATTACCCTGAAAATGCTAAACGTGGCACTGGATATTTTAAATTCATGTGCTCTGCCTACCCCTCTTGGGAATACAGGCGTGAGAATATGTATGTATGTATATGTATAGCCGCAACAGATACAAATTTAATGAAAAAAAAATTTTTGCTCTAATGTCATTATTCACGGAGAAAACAGGGGACTACGTTTGTATGGAGAAGTGGGGCGACTCCTATCCTCTTAAGACGTGAGTCATCCATGTCTTTCACTAATACGCCTCTATTCTCAAATGGGAGACATGAAGCACAGGAATCGTTACGTAGACAAAACCAGGAATTAACTTTTAGCAGAAATTAAGATCAAAAATTGTTTACTACGGCTAAGGAGAAAAGTTTAGATGTGCTTTAGGCGACATGCTAGCAACCTGTCACTATTATACCTGCCAACTCTAAA
Organism: Adoxophyes honmai; assembly: GCA_005406045.1. NCBI lineage: Eukaryota > Metazoa > Arthropoda > Insecta > Lepidoptera > Tortricidae > Adoxophyes > Adoxophyes honmai. The sequence goes on from BHDV01005222.1 coordinate 47,452, forward strand.
TCTAAAAAAGTATAGTAGAACTGACCATAAAACGTGAAATAGTTTTGTCTATGCAGCGTTTGGTGGACTCTGCCTACCCATGAATATTATTTTAGTCTATACCTTGAAAATTTACAGAAATGTAAATCAGTTCTTAAACAAACTACTTCCAATACCAACACCCATCAAATAACAGCACACCGAACCGTTTCTCCCAAACAAAATCATACCGACCGCGTCGGCTCCTCAAACGTTCTTGATCCTTCTTAATCCTTCTTAACTCGACAATGCGGCTTCACTCCAGCAAACACAAGCAATGATAATGAAACAGAGCCACAAAGCAACGGTGCCTCAATGTCTGGTGTAAAAGAAGTGCTTGATAAATTAGAATTTGAAGCTACTGAGTTCAGGTCGATTGTAAGTCTTCTCCGAAAAGCCTTAGCCAATGGTATTGTAGTTTAAATGGGTTATTTAAAGGAATACGGTATTTTGTCAATGGGTTTTGTTGTTTAGGTATTAGCTGGAAGCAAGGAAGTGGGTTAACAGATGTTTTTAGTAAATTGAGATTAGATTACATTATAGGTTAAGCCTTAACCGTTAAGGTGTACTCAGAAAGTAAGGTATCTTATAGCATGTGCCCTGATTTGTAAGAAAAACAAAGAATCAATTGATTCCGTCCTATTTGATGGACCTTACAGTATAACATTTATTGAACATTTTTTTCAACAAGGAGTATACTCAATATGGATTGAAATAAATTGAGGGACAGACAAGACCATAACAAGATTTTCTTAATTCTTTTTCACAACAGTCACGGAAGGAATGAATGTAATTTAAAATTAGAATTATGGTTTTTAACTGAAACGGTAGATGATTTATTAAAGATCTGATATAAAGTAAACGTATTCATTATTACATTTACTGACTACTTCACGTAATAAAACCCAAAAATATCCTCACATGAGACTCGCAAAAGATCTTTACAATTTACTTGGATTACTGTAAGCAAAACACGTTTTCATTTGGTTTGCTCTTTTCCTGTGGCTGTTTGCTTTCTCACAAAACCTCAAATTTGGAACAATGTGTTTAATTCCGTTGAAACCTCGACCGACAGCCGATAACATCGCCCAAGTATTCAAAAACCACGTTCATGAATGAACTAAGAAATGACGTGGACAAAGATGGGATTACTGAACTGTCAAAGACCGATTATCTAGCGTAAGATGTATTGGCCTGAAGTGAATGAAACGGACGAACTGAATGAGTCCCCGCGAACGGGGAAGCTTAAGTCCTGCTAATGCTACTGTTGTAAATATTTGTGAATGAAACTGAACTGCGGAGGAACTGAATGGAGCTGAAGGATGTCTTTTCAATGGTATCAGTTGATCTGCCGCTAACGCCTCGTTGCTGCTTCTTAGGCAGCCTTTTGAAGTGAAGATCGTTCTACAAACACAAGTTAAGTTGTTTATAATCAGCATTAATTGTACCGCAGATCTCGATTCAATGATATACCTAAAACAGGATTTCTTTTGCACTCCAAGGACAGAAATCCAGATGTGATTGTTAAACTTTATCGTATCAACTCAAATGGTCGAGCTTAAATATACGATTAGCCTTGTAAGTGTAAATATAATAGGGGACAGATGTTGGGTTGGTATTGATGTAATCTTAGCAACAATGTTTGTTCCCAAGGACCTTCAATTTGTCAGGCAATTGGGCCATAAAGGCCAATTCACTGAAATTGCATTCATTAATTGAAAAGGCTTGGCCACAACTACCACGTATTCTGTCCACCTTTCGACCACTTGACTTCCGGCGATTAAGTTGACAACATTGACAATATTGACGACTCAATTGTACAAAGTCCGGGAAATTGACCGGATGCGGAATCCTTCTTAATATTTAAAGCGAATAAAAATGACAAAGATGCTTTTGTCGATATAGACCGTTATATTGCCGAAGCTTAAGATTCAAAATGTAAGAATGAAGGTTAAGGGAGTACAACCGTGATTCCAATAAACGCAACGCTGGTAAACAATTAAATAGGTAACAAAGTGATGAATGATACAATTCGCGACAAAGAATTTTATGAAACCAATATTGTGTTGTATGGCCGGATGTGACGTGCCGAGCTATAGTTTTCGTTGTTTGTGAGGGATTTGGGATAAATGAAAGGCATGTGGAGACAGTTTCGAATTCCAATAAATCGTGCGGGGGCGGAACAGGGGAGCAGTGAAGTAGATTATGTTTGTAAAAATATTTAAATTTTATTATGCGAAGAATTAAAGTTGTTACAATATGCGTTAGTTTTATTATACATACATACATACATACATACATACATCACGCCTGTATTCCCAAGAGGGGTAGGCAGAGCACATGAATTCAAGAATTCAGTGCCACATCTAGCAATGTCAGTGTATCCAGATGGTTAAACGTGATATTGCAGTGACAGGTTGCTAGCCCATCGCCCACAATACACTAACCCTTTCCCAGAGTCGACTCTTACGACACCCACGGGAAGAAAGGGGGAGGTGCTATTCTAACCCGGCACCACACGGGGCCGGTATTATAGGTACTCGTAAAACGTGTTGTTTATTAAATTAAGGCCACTTTGATATTAAATTTACATAATTATTTGATTTATGAACGAGATCGCATTTTAGCATCAAATGAGCTCAACAGTTATGGAGTTAAATTTCTGCAGATGCATTATTATTTTTAAAATCAATAGTAAGCAAAACATTAGTGCAACTTAACAACTTAAGGCCGGTCACATACATTCGGAATTTTTCCGTTCGGAATCCCGAATCAGACTTTCCGAACGCAGTCAATCCATACAAAATCAATGAACCGCCACACACATTCGGAAAAATTCCGTGCGGAATTCCGAACGGAAAGCTTGCGAACGTGTGTGGCGGTCCATAGATTTTGTATGGATTGACTGCGTTCGATTTTCCGATTCGGGATTCCGAACGGAAAAATTCCGAATGTATGTGACCGGCCTAACTATTTCACGATTCCTTGCCATTTTAAGCATAATTTCAGGTACAAATTTAAATAAAAGAGGTAGGTATATTGACTTTTGCTAGCCTGACCCCTAAAGCATACTTTAACTTCTAATATGCAAAGTAAATCTACACCCAACACCACATGGAAGTGAAATTTAGAATCGAAGCTAAATGCAATAAATTATTTAGCAAATGACCGCTCCCTCCTGTGCTTTCATATTTGCACGCACGGAAGACATTTAATAACTTTACAATATTAAAATGTTTCGCATCGAGTCGGCCGACAATACGAACAATTAACAATAGGTGTAGGTAACAATGACACTATGGCAAACATGTGAGATGCCATTGCAACCTCGCAACGTAAAAACGACATAACGGCAAAAAATTTGAAAATAGAACATAGACTCAATGGAGTTGCCGACAAAGTTTGGTTTGGCAGTGTGGGCCAATGTTGGTTCAAACGTTTGGGGGTTGGTTGGTTGGTATTGTTAGCAGCAGAGTACCATTGTTGGTGATAAAAGAGTAGCTAAAGATGGCCGCATTGTGATCCATTGTGGCTGGTGTGTGGGGACAATGGACTGATCACGTTTAGAAATTTTTGGACAATTTCTGAAGGTTTTTGCAACGGGTTGCACCTTGATGGGCAGGGACGCATTTGGATGAAAAGTTTTGGTGAAAACATAGATCAACTTACATTTAACAAAGATGTAAAGTTAGATTAAGGAGGTACGGGTACAATAGTAACTATGTAGTAGTTAGTACACCTACCTAAACTAATTTCTTTCATATATGGAGAAGTTTTATTGTCAACTCAACACCACACGGAAAAAAATAAAGTTATGTTAAAAGTGGCTAGAAAGTAAACCGTGAAATAGTAGTTTTGATTATATCATACTAGCTTTCCGCCCGCGGCTTCGCCCGCGTGGAATTCGGTTATATTGCGGTATAAAGCAAACATTCCCACGGGAACATCAATTTTTTTCCGGGATAAAAAGTAACCTATTATTTAATCCGGGCTTCTATCTTTACATCTGCAAAATTTCAAAGCAATCGGTTCAGTGGTTACGGCGTGAAAGCGGAACAAACAAACAAACAAACAAACAAATAAACAAACAAACAAACTCACGTTCCGATTTATAATATTAAGTAAGGATTTCTACCTATCTCATTTGGGAATACAGGCGTGATGTTTTATGTCATATTATGTGTCTTTTGTATGTTATGTATCTGTTTTCAAAGAGGCTCTAAGAAAAGTAGCTAATCATAAAAGAGCTCGCAGGGTCCTGATTTCTTTTGGTAGCGTTGAAACTGTCCCACTGCTGGGCAAAAGCCTCCACTTCTTTCCACTCGTCTCTTTTTGAGCAAATCTTTATTTTTTCAATATCACATTTAATTTTTTCCACTTTTGTACTTTTATTTGCAACTTATCTGTACTCTTTTTATTTTTGTACAATAAAGAGCTTTTTTTTCATACTTACTTATTAAATTTTATTTCACCTCCCTCGCCACCCAAATGCACCCCTGTCCAAATTAGTACCAGTACCAGGGTGGTATATTTTCCCGAAGCTACTTGTCACTGCACAATGGGCCGATTCGAGCTCACTGCCCAAAATGGGGGCAGAGATGCGCAAAACCTGGGCCCAGTGGGCAAGCGGACAGGAAGTAGGAACCAACTGGAGATGGTATGACCAATATGTACCATCGAACCAATTGATTCCTGACCCATAATAGAACCTATTCACAGTGAACGTCACAGTGACATTGCATTGCTTGACAAAGGAAAACTTTATTACGTTTATTGTGACAACGTTCTGCGGTGGGTCAGGAATCAGTTGCTTCGATAGTACAGTCAGGGAATCTGAATGTTTAGCAGGTTGACCGCCTTCATAATTTGTTCGCATTATAGGACGAAGTTCACCATGAAGTTCAATATTGAGTATTTATGTCATGCAACTGGCTGGAAATATTTAGAAGTATCTCAACCTGCTAAACATCCAATTTAGAGCACTAAGACTTGGCCTGTAATCTGGGACATTGATACCTGTATCTTTATGACCCTTTTCACGGTGGAACAGAAAAGTGAGACAATTAATAATTAATGATTTACACCTATCTCATTACTCTATGAAATGCATTACAAAAGCAAGTTGACCCCCGATTAATAATAGATTAACTGAGGGTAATAGTGAGCTAGTTTTCATCTAAGTAGATTTTATAAAGCGTAACGCTTTTTTACACTGTAATATCACGTTTAACCATCTAGTTACCCTGAAATTGCTAAACGTGGCACTGAATTTTTGAATTCATGTGCTCTGCCTACCCCTCGTGGGAATACAAACGTGAGAGTATGTATGTATGTAACGCTTTTTTGTATACTTGTAACGAACCCAAAATCACACTATAGATTTAAAATCTTCTTTTATCATTACATCTATGACACGTGATTTTCATACGCTAAACAGTCCCCGTGAGGTGTCGGGTTTGGAATAACACCTCTCCATTTCTTCCATGGAGGTCGTAAGAGGCGACTAGGGACATAGGTTAAGGTATACTTTAGGCGATAGGCAACCTGTCACTATTGTACCTGCCACCTCAAAACCTAAATAACGTCGTTGCGCCTGCCAAATTCCATATGTGCCTTTTTTTGCACAAACAAATCTCAATTTAAAGGAGATTTGTTTAGAGTGCAAAAAACGAAAAATTAATAAATGCACATGTGGAATTTGGCAGGCACAACGACGATAATACTATGCTAGAAGTGGCCACAAAACGTGGAATAGTCATTGTTTTGTCTATGTAGCGTTTTGTGTGCTCTGCCTACCCCGTTTGGGAATACAGGCGTGATTGTCTGTATACAGTCCCCGGCATTTAACATGGCCAGATTTTGGAAGTAAGTTCACGCATCGCTATTGTTCAAAAATATTGACATGTCAACCCATCCAAAGACGAAAAGGGCCGTCTTAGATTTAGCCGTCTCCAGTAGGTGAAGGACTCTAAGCACCACAAAGGCAAACTACCGCGTTTTCGGAATTGCGTTGTTAGATAAAGAAATGAATGGAACCGCGTTTGCTTGAGTGGACATAAGTCAATTTCGGCCATTGAAGAGTTATTGAGGTATGGTCTTCATAGTGAATGATTGTGCGCAGGAGTTGTTTGATCTGAATGAAACGCGAAAGTATAGTAATAAGTAATCATAACTTACACTACCTTGCATTGACGTTAGGATAGGAGCAAAACTGGCGATCAAACCTCGACAAAAATACTAAGGAAGAATTGGTATATTATGACGCTTCTATTTTCTTTATACATGGTGCTCGTGAGCATTGCGAGAGATTTCAACCACGAATTCCAGCAAGCGCGGATCCAGCCCTCAAAAAAGGTTGTGGTCACGGCTACTAGAAAATCGGCTAAGTACGAGTAGGAGCATGAACATGCTCATTAAGGCTGAGCCTTAATTGAATTCACACCAGAAGAGCGGCGAAGGGCGGCGTAGCGGAGCGCAGTTTCAGTGTCAGAAATTTTCATTTTATTTTCAACTTTATTTTCATTACAATAAGACTTATTATCGCATGAGAAACTCTAACGATGCGCGCGGATGCCCGCGGATCCGCGGGAATTCCAGCGCATTCCATAAACAAAGCCGTGCGACTGCGCGAGCTGTCGCGGGAATGCCCGAGGATGCTCGAGTAGTCGCCGCTCTTCTGGTGTGAATTGAGCCTAAGGGTCAATTCACACCAGAAGAGCAGCGCAGCGCGGCGTAGCGCAGCGACCCGCTCCGTGGAGTATGCGCGAGGATTCCTGCGGCTGCTCGAGAAGCCGCTGGAATGCGTAGGAAGTCGCTGGAATTCACATATTGACATATTGACATATGTATTGACAGCGGCCGTCGCGACTACTCGATCATCCTCGGACATTCCTGCGACAATGAAAATAAAGTCGAAATTCTCATGACACTGAAACTGCGCTCCGCTACGCCGCGCTGCGCTGCTCTTCTGGTGTGAATTGACCCTAACAATCATGCAAGTCGTTTATGACTTTGTCCTTAGGAATGGAAATAAACTTAGGAGGAAGTCGGAACCGATTTTTTCAAATTCAATAGTCAGTTTCGATCCAAACCTATTTCAATCAATAAGTTATATTTTTTTATTTTTTTGTAGTAGCCAAGTAAGCCAATATAAGGACACTAGACTGGGTAAATAGGTATCTTGACTTTGTAGGAGTCATGTAAGTGAGATCAGCAAGTGAGATCCACCAGGCGAAATTTTTATTATTTTTTAAATTTTTTAGTGTGGTCATTGGGTAGTTTTGCCTGGAAAGTTTTCCGGGAGTTTTGAAAATTGGTAATATTATAGATTTAACATGCTCTTTCTGAATTTCTACTTTGCCACCTCGTATCTTTGCCGCTAACCCCGCCATATTGGAAAAATGGTGCGTAAAAGCAGTTTTTTGACAATATCTCCTGTCTGACTCATTTTACGATAAAACAGTCTATTACAAAATAAAACTAGAGGTAATTGCCTACAATTTATGTCTAAGTATCTTTTTCATAAAGTCAATAGTTTTGGCGTACAAGCGCTACAAAGTGTACTCCAACACTACTCAACGAAAAACTCAGCTTGTCTTTTGTCATTCAATAGAGGTTTAGACAGCCGTATCTTATGGAGTTATAAATATCTAAGGGCTAATTCATTAACAATATGTAAGATACTATCGCTTTACCGACTTCAGTGCTCGTATAATGAACGAAATAGGTACTTCTATTTTGCTTTTTTGAGCTAAAGTAGAGACCATTTTACCAAAAACGCGTAAGATGTCTGAAATCCTACGGTGCTTACTGTTTTTTCGAGTCGATAAAGTTTGTATAGGATAACAATATTATATTTTCGATATTTTGAATTCCGTATAAATTTTCCCTGAACTTCAACAAACATTTAAAAAAAAGAATTGGCCAAATTGGTCCAAACACAATTTGCGAAGTGTACTTTGTGGCGCTCGTACGCCAAAACTATTGACTTTATTAAATAAACACTAAGACATAAATTGTAGGCCTCTAGTTTTATTTTGTAATATACTGTTTTATCGTAAAATGAGTCAGACAGGAGATATTGTCAAAAAACTGCTTTTACGCGCCATTTTTCCAATATGGCGGCGTTAGCGGCAAATATACGAGGTGGCAAAGTTGAAATTCGGAAAGAGCACATCAAAATCTATAAATTCACCAATTTTCAAAACTCCCGGTAAACTTTCCAGGGACCCCCTTTAATTCGTTTCTAATGAGACTCAAATCAAGTTCAATTAAATGCTAGTAACCCGGACAATCTAGACAATTCAAATACAGAAAATTCCGACAAAGCCAAATCTCCGTCGAAACCTTAGTTTTACCATAAAGAATAAAGTGTCAAAAGTCCCCATACCCATGTGAGCTAAGGGAGTTATTCGGGCTCCAATGTAAAAATTTTAGGTTTTTTGGATTTTTCTCGAAAATGGTCAGTTTTATTAAAAAGTACCTACCTCAAACCAAAGTTGTAGATCTCAAAATTTTCTATAAAACGGTCCCTACAAGTTTTTCTCTAAAACCCACCGTTTGCCAGATATTGCGCTCATAAGAATCTCTTACTACATGTCGGTCTACATCATGTCCTGTACGAAGTAGTGTACTTGGCGCGTTTTTTTCAACGTAGTATCTTCGGTAGGCCTATTCCACTAACCCTTATAATGTTTTTCCTGGAATATTACTAATTTAATGGTATGAAGATTATTAATATTGGGTATGGGGTTAAACTGTCGTTCTATAATCGATAGAAATGTTGAATAGAAGATGCCTATAATGACTATCCTGTCTTCCTCCAGCATAGGCATCTGGTATTTAACATTTCTATCGAGTATAGAACGTTAGTTAAACCCAATAACCAATATCAATCATCTTCATAATATTAAATTAGTATTGTTCGTGAAAATAACGTCATAAATGTTAGTGGAATAGACCTACCAGCGAAACCATGTTAAGTAAAACGCGCCGAGCATTGAGGCACGCAACCAAGATTTTATTCTGCGAAAAGTAGAAAAGATCTGTCTGTGGTAACTACGCGGACCGGAAGAGTTGCCAGTATTTGTAAGATTTTTTTTATGTTTGGGTACCTACAGATCTTGGTCGCATGCTTCAATGAGATGAGCTACCGAGTCTAGTATGGCCGAATTGTTCTTATATTCTCTTTTCCATTTGAAATTCGTAAAAGTGTGACGTCACAAGTCTACTAAGGTTGTGGGCATGCCCATCGTGCCCACAACGGTGGATCCGCCCTTGAATTCCAGAGGCTATAAGAAGTAATAAATGTTATATGAACTTAGGTCGAAACACGATTTTTTTTATAATTTTCATACATAATAATTGCTAGTGTTAGTGTAGCGAAAAGTGTAATGTTAGTGAAGCGAAAGAGGTATGTCAGAATAGAAGCGAGTGGCGCTCTGTTGTCTCTGCCTACCCCGCAGGGAATAAGGCGTGACGGTTATGTATGTATGTATGTATGTATGTATGTAATAATTGCTAATGTCGTATAAACGTGCCTTAATATATTAGTAAAAAAAATCGTGTTTCGACCTAAGTTCATATAACATTTATTACTTCTTATAGCCTCTGGAATTCGTGGTTGAAATCTCTCGCAATGCTCACGAGCACCATGTATAATTCGGTAATCTTCGCATTTCCGAATACTTATAAATGAATGATAGCTTCTATGTAGGTATCTATCCATCAATTATTAAATTTGTTCGTTATCAGAATTTTATTGATTTAATTTGTTTTCAATTCTTAACGGTATTCGATCGTTACCAAGTTGCATTAAAAAAATGCACTTTAAAAACACACACATCACACCAACCTCACTAATACTACCACACTACGTTATTCCATTCAAATTCAACATGCATTTATTGTAATTTAAGTTTACCAGAAATTGAGCTTCATTTTATGCAATACGAGTAAATAATATTCCTTGAACACTTACATTCATATAAAAAGATACAAAGTCATAGTAACCTACTATAGCTTGTATGAATTACTGTATGTACATTTTGCTTTGATGTTATCGTTCTATAGCTATTGTCATATTTAATAACTTCACATGTATTGTATGCTAGAAACAACTGTATATTATCTTTTAAAAATACATTATCTTCTTTTAAGGGTGCCATGTGTGTACCTCCGGGGCATGAGTGGTCCAAGTGAATCACTTATTTAGGTACTGCCAGTTCGTATTTAATGTAATATTAAAAAAAAAAAAACTCATTTACCTACTTTCTCTTGTGCTAAAGTTATCAATTTATGCTATAAAAATATTCTGCTTTCAACATTTCAATATTAATGTTGGCCATTAAAAATTTTGGTGGCAGTCAACTGTTTTAAAAAAAAATCTTCGACAGAACTAGTGCCAACAAGAGAACACAAATCGCACCTTGAAAATCAAAACGTCATTATCCAAAAAACGCATTTTTTCACTAGAAAGGTTTAAAAATCTGAAAAATAATTTGTGTTCAAAAATGGTATTTTTTTCTAATTAGGGTAAATATTTGTACTAGATTAGCTTTTTATTCATGCCAACTGTCTATCTAATATAAATAATGTTGTTTCTTTATCTAAATTACTTCATAATTTCGTATTTAAAAAAATATAGTGTCACTCTTTCCTTTATTTTCTCTTAACGCCACTTTTCTACTTTCAATTTACACTTATTTTTGATACATTTTACGGAAAAGTGACACTACAGTTTCCTTTTTGAGATAAACTGTTAATAATTTATCGTTATTTGGGTCAAAAACCAGAATAAAGTTCATCATTTGAAACGCAAAGAACATTATTTTCTGGTTTGCCTATAATAAGCATAATTTTTCGTGCCAAAGTATAAAAAACGTCATGAAATTCTGAACGTAAGCAGGAAAAATGCAAAAGTTAGGTGAAATAAACATTTTTCCAAACAGATTACTGAAATAACTATTTTAAACATGCAATAAACTTATAGTGTACATATTCACTTAACAACTTTTGTATTTTTAGTAAAGTTCACAAATAGTAAGCGTAAAAAGTGTCGGATTAGCACAGCTAGGCTTAAGTAAAGATATGTGCGATGTGCCATACCTGTCACTGGCACCGTCTTACTAGAAACGTCAGAAAATGACAGGTATTCTATTCCACGCGCGTGTTGTCTCGCTCGTGTAGCTGTGCTAAGCCTACAGCTTCCAAATGTTGTAATATTCTTTGTAAAACATACTAAAAAGTTATAGTAAACAATTTTTATCAAAAAGTCTGATACGTAAATGACTCATAATTTTAATTAAATGTAACTAAACCCAAAAATATTAACATTTACATAACTAAAATTTACAAATAACAATATTATAATAGCAGTTTTTTGTCTTAATTCACAATTTATGGGTTTTGAGAAATATTTCTAAATGAAGTACAAAATTGTACTGTCAGTTATTACTTTAAGCCAATTGTCTTAGATGCAACTATTTAGCTTAAATTTATCTTATCTTAAAATCACAAGATTTTTAGAAACATAATACGATGTGAATGTAACAAAAACGTAATAAAAATCAAATAGATTAGATTTAGATTCCAAAACAGAAGGATTAAATTATAGAAAGACGAAACATAGTATGAGAGAATAACATGTATTCCTAAGATAAACCTGATAATAATATTTTTGTGATAGGATTTTACATCAAAGAGGTCTCTAAGCTGTCTCTAAGAGGTCTCTAAGTTTCTCTTTCGTTTGTTTTAAGAAAGTTAATGTTTTACTTTGCCACAACTACCAAGAAATACGGATTTCAAAGATCTAATCTATTTAAGGTGTAGCTTGCTATTTATAGTATTGTTAAAATTTTTAGGAATAAAGTCTTTTTACCCGGGGTCAGCTCGTGCAGTTTTCTACTATGTACTTCATTTCTTTAAACTGTTTTTTTGATAATGATGTTTTAAACCAAACTTAAACGATGTTGGTCCGATTATCTTCTCTTGCTTAACTTTTAAAGATAGTTGACAAAACCTTACGGAAAAACGACACTAAACAAAGATAAGACACTGTTGCTTTCAATCGAAACTTCATGATAGTATTACATTTTAAACGAAAAGTGGCACATTAATGATAAAAACTTGATTTCACTAAAAATATTACGTAAATTACAAAGGAAAATCGTCACTAAACGAAACGAAACACTATAGAATTATGTTAAAACTTCATATTGCTGACTAAATTGAAAATCAAGAGTGACATTTTATTGATAGATACATTATTCAATGAAAAGTTATACTAGTCTACCTATTACTTTCATGGCAAACTGTCCATAAACAAAAAAATACGTTCTTCATCATAGAGCCTAAGGCGAAACGTTCGGCGTCCTCGTCACGAATAAAAAAATGACGTTCTTCCGATCACACATTCGCATATTCCTTCCAAACGCCATAGCGACACTAATGCCCTCTGGAACATCTAAAAGAGATAGAGCTACAGGTGTCTTTGCATTGCATAGTTTTTGGCTTCCATAGCTAGATGGCATTGATAACTCAAAAGTGACAAATTTCGTATAGTGACGTTTTGATTCTCAAGGTGCGAAATGATTGTTTTATTTATCATACGCATAGATTTCACGCCTGTTTTCCCTAATGGGGTAGGCAGAGCACTTGAAACTTTGTACAGTATCCGTTTTAGCTGCCGGTTATTGTCTATGGAGTCCACTGGAATGGAGCGAAGCAGCGGAGCGGTGAGCGAAGTAAAAATCCACCAATAGAATTGCATAAAATCTCCGCTCCTCTTCTGAGGATGCAAAACTATTGGTGGATTTTTATCTCACTCACCGCTCCTCCGCCTCGCTCGGATCCAGTGAACAGGCAACTTAAGGTGCAGCGCAGGCGACAGAGTTTTTGTGCGATCGAGTCTCCGTCGCGCAAAAAGTCTGCGTAGATTGTATGCATTGTGCGCCGGACTTTTAGCGGGTTATTGCATATAATTCCATAGGTTCTATTTTCACAGACTAAAAAGTCCGTGGCAGATAGTCTGTGGTATGCGCAGGGCCCTAGCGAGTGCACGGATCGCTTATACCTTGCACCAGCCCCTTCCAACTGGACAATAGTTTGTTGTACAGCAATTTGCAAACATAATAAACAATGAACGGGTTGTTGGGCAAATTATTGCGCCATACGTTTTTATTGACCGGGGCCCGCGGGGATGTTTACTATATCTGTTGACTTTAATAATAGCGTTGTCTCGTGACAGACGTGTGTTGGGTCACACGGAATTCCGGGAATGGTTCACTTCAATTCCGTTGTTGGTTAGTTGAGTTCTGTAGGTGCAGCAACACGCAAGTTGTCCCGATGGTTTAGCTGTCATTTGACATCTTCAGTTAGACCAAGGCTGCTCAACCTTTTGAAGAGTCGGGCCAAACAGTAGATTCATCATCATCATCCAGCCTATATACGTCCCACTGCAGGGCACAGGCCTCCTCTTAGTATGAGAGGGCTTGGGCTATAGATCCCACGCGGACCCAGTGCGGATTGGGAACTTCACACACAGCATTGAATTGCTTCGTTGGTGTGTGCAGGTTTCCTCACGATGTTTTCCTTCACCGAATAGCTCGTGGTAAATATCAAACTCGATATCGCACATAAATTCCGAAAAATTCAGAGGTGCGAGCCCGGGGTTTGAACCCATGACCCTCTGCTTGAGAGGCCACAGGTCGAACAGCTGGGCTACCACGGCTTATTAACAGTAGATTCAGTCGTTAACAAAGGGCCACTTACATTTTCTACTATAACTAACGCTAGGTCAGTTATTGCTGGAAATTCATCCAAGCCATATTTTGCGCGGGCCACTTTAAATTCTTCCGCGGGCCGCACTATGGCCCGCGGGCCTAGGGTTGAGCAGCCTTGAGTTAGACAGTGAGGTCCGGGTGTCTATGTCACGCGCGGCTGGACTCGCGCCTTGCTGTGCTGGACCGGCTGGAATGCAGTGACACAAAAATAGACATGCTCAGGCTTTTAATCACGCCTGTATGTGGTTTGACATGTATTTCAGAGACTAGACTCTATTCTCAGTGTTCCTGGTTTATATAAGTTTATTGTTATATTTCAAACGAGTATCATCTTATGCTAAGGATGCCTGTAGAGTCTTTCGATAAGTTTTTGGTGTTCAATAAAGAATTATGGAAATAGGTCTTCATTTTGAGTAGAATATAGATATACATTACGTCTAACGCTAACAACGCTAGCTAAACTACGTCTATTTTTTAGCCAATGAGAAATAACAAAAACAAACGCAAAAACATTACTTTTTGCAAAAATATTGCATACAATTTTAATCGATTCAAATTTAGACGTCCTGTAAACGTTCAACACCTCACACCTTTCCATACGCTGTGACCTCGCGCCGGCGTCCGCGGATTTGCTTTATAAATAACACACAAATGAGCCCCCACTAATCCTGATTTACCGTCTGCCCCGCCATATAACATACGGACGCGTCCATATAAAACGTTCAAAACCAAAAATATACTCCACGAATACCTTTTTTCTTAATCTTTATCGATGGACGACAGCGTTATAAAACGCAATTATTTTCCTCGAGTTTTTTGGAACAAGAAAAGTATTTTTATTATTTACGGCGTTTTTTTCGGTTTCGTATGGACTAGGCTTTATTGTACAAAAGGAATGCTATGGCATTAGTTTCAATTTGTAAAGCCGTGTGTACATTAACATAAGACTCTTAGGGCTAGTTCATGATGTCGGGCGGTGAGTGAATCTAACTGATTTATGTGACAACTGGCTGGAAATTCTAGTGCTGTAAATACAAGCGATGCAGTTTTAATGTTGTAAGGAATACTATTTTCATATTTCTTATAGTACATGGCGACCCGCCCCAGCTTCGCATGTGTTCAGTGCTGATTTAAATATACTTACTACAGAACTTTGACAGCAAAATCGCTATTAACAAAATGATCCGGCAGTTTTTGAATTAATTTGTAGAAAAAATGTGATAAATGAAGAGCCGCTCGACTGATTAAGTGCAAACTTCACATAAGCTATCTACTAAATAAATAGTCCGAATAAAACCAAGTGGTTTGGATACGTGAGTCCATTCTTGAGAATATATACACATACATATTCTCACG
The DNA here is from genome assembly GCA_005406045.1 of Adoxophyes honmai. Taxonomy (NCBI): domain Eukaryota; kingdom Metazoa; phylum Arthropoda; class Insecta; order Lepidoptera; family Tortricidae; genus Adoxophyes; species Adoxophyes honmai. The sequence goes on from BHDV01005222.1 coordinate 62,607, forward strand.
CCTGTATTCCCAAGAGGGGTAGGCAGAGCACATGGATTCAAAAATCCAGTGCCACATTTAGCAATTTCAGCAGGGTAACCAGATGGTTAAACGTGATATTGCAGTGACAGGTTGCTAGCCCATCGCCCACAATACACTAACCCCTTTCCCAGAGTCGACTCTTACGACACCCACGGGAAGAAAGGGGGAGGTGCTATTCTAACCCGGCACCACACTTGAGAATATATTTAGGTATATAAAACTACAAGGAAAAGTGGCATTAATTTTTAAATTTTATATTATGTGATGAATAATGATAGTAATGCCTTGGTTTGAGCTGTGGCCTCTCATACAGAGGGTCGTGGGTTCAATTCGAACCCCAAGCTCACTCTGACTCTGAATATTGTAGAATTTAGACACAAAATCGAATTTAAAATCTGCCACGAGTCTATTCAGTGGAAGAACAGATCTAGAGCAAACCTGCAGAGTAATTAAAACTGTGTAAAGTTTTCATTCCACACTGTGCCCGCGTGGGAACAACAGACCAGAACATCTCCTAACAAAAATAATAATTAAACATTATAAAAATAACTTTGGCGTGGCAGATTTAGTTTTATTGACCAAACAAGTCCCGAGGAAGATTGTTTCTTACAAGCTTTTACTTATTTTTACTTGTCTCGATATTTTGTTTGCGTGTAATTAAATTCGATTCACTTTCTAGGTAAAGTACAGTCAGCGAAACGGTAATTGATTACTACACTCGTCACTGGTTCGTTTAATAATTTACCTATTTAGCAATATCGTCACAAACTATTCAAACTACGTTTTCTTCGTTCAACTTTGGTATCATAACAACTTCGCCTCGTTGAGCCAATCTACTTGTTGCAACCAAAACCCGTTGGAGTATTAATAAAAAATAACATCTACCAAAAAAACCACAATACCTCGACAAATTCCATAACTCGTCACATTTCCGCCACATCCCAGTCGACAGTACGCGGCGTCAAAAGGCATAATTTCTCGAATTTTACACAGTTATAAAATAAGAGCTAATGGTGCGCGTATAGCATAAACTGTGTTGTGTCGTCCCATCTATAATGCTTAGCGATCGCCGGCGCGGGCGCACGTCTGGACGCAGAACGTAAAATCAACCGCGTATTATAAATTGTTAGCTGTTTCTGAAACAGTGTACGAGTATTGCCTAATTTTATGCAGAAGACAACTGCGGGACTGCAATTTCGATTAAAGTGCAAGACGACAAATAATGATTATAGAGAAATAAAGCGAATCCATTCGAGTCTTCTTATCGAGATGAGATTGACATGTTTCATCATTGGGAGCAACGCGCCGTAGCGGCTGCGGTTAAACGCGCGTTTAACCGCAGCAGCTATGGCCGTTGGTGCCAATGATAGGTCATAAATTGGCCCGAAACATGTCGAGCTAATTTCAATTTTTTTACGTCTTTGTGTATCCTTTTTATTAGAGTTCCGTAGTCCACAAGGAACCCTTATAGCTCCGTCATGTCCGTCCATTCGGGTTTGTACTCCTCTGCGACTGCACCGATTGTCACGAAAACTGGTGGAGAAATAGATATTGAAGGTCCTAAAGTTGATTCAGTTCGGGTTGCCGTGCTAAGTCTACATAAAGCTCTAGACGCACTGACAACGGAAACGGAGCGGCGCGGTGACGTGACAATACGAAAGAAACGCTATTCCCAGCCGGTGTGATGTGCGGCGCTCCTTCATTTGTTTCCAAAAACCGTGACGCCATCAAAAAAAAAAAGCCGTGGTAGCCCAGCGGTTCGACCTGTGGCCTCTCAAGCAGAGAGGGTCGTGGGTTCAAACTCCGGGCTCGCACCTCTGAATTTTTCGGAATTTATGTGCGATATCGAATTTGATATTTATCACGAGCTATTCGGTGAAGGAAAACATCGTGAGGAAACCTACACACAGCGACGAAGTAATTTAACGTTGTGTGTGAAGTTCCCAATCCGCACTGGGCCCGCGTGGGAACTATAGCCCAAGCCCTCTCATACTGAGAGGAGGCCTGTGCCCTGCAGTGGGACGTATATAGGCTGATGATGACGCCATCTTGCCGCGCCAGCCCGCGTCCGCTGTCAGTCCGTTCAAAATCTCCAACGACGCAAGCGACGTTCTCAGCGCGCACAAAATCACCTTTGCATTGCGCACTGAAATTGTTATTGATTACGCATTGTCCGCTGTCCGGCCCATAACTTAGACTCGCTGTTTGGACGGCGTGTCGCGTCGCGTTCACGCTTGCGATTTGTTGCCGCCCATTCTTGTTGTTAATTTGATGTTTATTTGCATTGAGCGTTGTTTTTGTAATGGTTGAAGGATTGGTCATACAGCCAGATTCCGCCAAATGGTTCAAACAAATACAAAACTATAAAACTCTGTTTCTGAAAGAACCATTCCCAAGTTTTACTGTTTTTGGTTCTGTTCTACAATAAATAGGTAAGTTAGAGAATTATGTAAACAGATTAACAGATTTAAACGTATTTTAATAGCGCATCTCCTGAGTTAAAAACAAGACCTTTAATTTTATTTTGATTATTTTCTGACACGGGACAATAACTACACAAAAGTTGTTTGACGCATTCGCTAAAAATGTTAAAAAACAGACTAGAACTACATTCTTATGGTACACTGTAACAACGTTTCCATCTTTCTAATAAAGGCGTGAAGAGAGAGCCACCCTTCCTTAATACATAAGCAAAATGGAAAGATAAATATGCCCCGAGGTCCTCAATGTAATCTTGACCAGTCTAATTTTCTCATGACCGCACAATTTCTTTATTAAATTATACATTCCCATACAATGTAAACATGACTTATTGTGTCAGGGCTAGGGTGCGTGCGTCTCTATGCCATCTTGAACTATTTGTCTATGGTCATACAAAAACACTCCTCTATCATAATGCAGCTAATTATTCTTTATGGTAATTTTATGGACAAAATGTCTTTTTATTATCATGGGGTGTATAATTTTGTGTCGGCTATGTTCACTTGGCGTTGTACGAGAGTTTGAATGTTTTTAATGACATTTTGAATGTTTTAATGTGTCAGTTTGACGGCATTAGCGGTGGATTAGAGCCGGGTGACGTTTCTCATTGTAACGGCGGAATTTGAATTCGGAATGAAATGAAGGTATTAAACTAGAATGCGTCTTGGTTATGGTGCGATTATTCTCGTTTTAAAACGATGTTTTATCTTAACTTGTTAGGGAATGAATTATGAGTAAAGCTTAAGAGCGTGCAAACAAAATTCGGTGATTTTGATGTTTTTCAAATGCTTTAGAAAGCTATAAATCCTTAAGTTTTTAAAGAAAAACTACTGTAACATACAAATAAACTCTTTTTCTAGGGATTGACGGAAAATATTATTTTATTAGTGCTATATATGTGGGTACTTAGGTGTTTGTCATCAAACTACCGACAATAAAAATCAGTCTCAAAATAAGCTTGTTTCATTTGTCGTCACGGTCCTAAACTTTATTAAATACACACCAATTAGCAACACAGATTTCTTTTACTTAGCCAATTTGTTGAAGGGTTTTCACAAAAATACGCGTCAGAGCTGTCTTTCACTTGAAAATTTTCCATTAAAATTTACCATAAACGATATAAACTTGTTATTATCTGATAGACAATATAGTCTACTGGGGATTAACGGTGTAACATGAATCAAATTATTGGTTTTTATTATTCAAATATCATTTTACATAATTTCAAAGTTGAACCATTACTTTATTTTTTTTCTCATTGATTTTAATGTAATTACAAATGAAACAATTTAATTGTAAATTTACAGAATTATATTTAGTCTAACCATATTTTTTTCATAGCTAAATATGAGTTAATTTATTTTTCACGGGAAGAGAAACGCAGGGATAAGAGGGCTCTACAGACCATAATCACTCATAACTCGACGAGTTATGGTCTGTGGTGCCTCTTACCCCTGCCCTGCTCCTGAATTTCTCTTCCCCCGCTTGATCTTAAATTACGTTCGTAAAAAATGTGTGCGCCCTCTTAACTAAATTGAGATATTTTTAAAACCTAGTTTGCTTCTAATAAATTTAGAGTTCTATGCTGCAATCTATTAGAACGTAACATGGGTTGTTCAATCACTTATCGAATGAGAAAGTTATTTTACGTTTGATCGTAGACAATAATCCCATTAAAAACCAATTGCTCCAAAGAAAAACAAAAGACGGTTCATGATTATGACATTCTGTACGCACTGATGTAAAATTCCCCAAGAAATCTGGTTAAAAAAAGGAGTTAAAAATTCAAACGTCACACTCATCGGTTCACAGTAGCATATCCGTGTGAACTCTTGCTACCCTGGTACCACGGGGCGAGGGCTGGGTCGGGGCGGGCCGCGCCGCGTGAGCTGCCGCCTTCGCGACTCGTGAGACGCCTCGGCGCCCATGGGTGCCTGGTATCTTGTGTTTCAAAGCACTAAGTTCTCAAGGGAATTAAGGGGTATATTGTAATGAGTTTACCGACTGCGTCCAAGCGGGGTAGTGTAAATTTATTTGCAGCTGTAAGTATCAAAATGTGACCATGTTAATTTTAGTTTCTCGCATTAATATTTGAATTTCGAAAAATCATTTTGAAGAGGCCCTTTTATGAAGACGAATTCTGTACATTGATTAGCCGTCTCGGGTTTAGATTAACACTTCTTCATTTCTTCCGTCGATGTCGTAAGAGGCGACTAAAGACTTTAAAGTTTTGAACGACAGGCTTGCAACCTGTCACTACCATTATCCAACGCAACCTTTTAAGAGGATAGGAGTCGCCCCGCTTCAAACCGCTTCTCCATACAAACGTATTCCCCTGTTTTCTCCGTGAATAATGACATTAGAGCAAAAAAATTTTTTACGTTATATTTATATCTGTTTTGGCTATGCCCCTACGTTTTGCTTTTATCGATTTTTATTTTTATTTATTTTATTTTTTTATTTTTTTAAGAAAATCGATAAAAGCAAAACATAGGGGCATAGCCAAAACAGATACAAATATAACGTAAAAAAAATTTTTGCTCTAATGTCATTATTCACGGAGAAAACAGAGGACTACGTTTGTATGGAGAAGGTGGTTTGAAGCGGGTCGACTCCTATCCTCTTAAGCTTAAAACCCTAGAAATATGCTTCCTAAGATGGGTCAAGAATGGCCCCAAACATAATGTCTCGCTCGACACAATTCGTGAGTATAGGTATCGGTTTTATTTCACGATCAGAGTTAAGTCAATCTACTTACTAATACGGCATACACGTATAAGCTACTTGCACCAAAATGTACAGTCAGGAAAATTGGATGTTTAGGAGGTTGAGATACTTCTAAAATTGGCCTTACTGTTTCCAGCCAGTTGCAAGACATAAATACTCAATATTGAACTTCATGGTGAAGTTTGTCCAATAACGCGAACAAATTATGAAGGCGGTCAACCTGCTAAACATTCAAATTCCCTGACTGTACCAGCTAAGACTTGTGTATTTCCTACTTAAAGCAGCGCAGCAGTCGACAGAAGAGACCATAAAAAGAGACTATAAAATTGGTACCGAATATTATTCAAAATCTCCCACGTGAAGTCCGACACACTTTCTTTGCTAATATTAACGTGTGAACTGTAGCAGTGTTCCTTTACTTCCCTTATACAGGCGGAGCGCCCAGCACGATCGTCCCGCCCCGCCAGAACGTTCTCAAGGCGTCCGGACACTCCCTGCACAGTATGGTCTCCTGGTACTTAAAAAATAATTGAAAGTACTTTTGAATTTTCTATTTCGATATTTAAGAAACGTATTTCATCATGGATCTTTTTGTCTAACTATGTTTTCAGTGTGTTGAAAAAAACGTTATGCGATTTTATAGAAGTCGGCAATGAACTAGGTAAGATTTTAAGCGGCGACGGAAGTTCCGACATCGTTTATTCCGGAATTTATTGCCGATCACAACACAGCCATACAAAAATTATTAATATTACAATATAATCTCGTTGTAGAATTCTGGTAGCCAAGCCTGGACCACCGCAGACTCTTCAACGATTAGCACGGTCTTGAATTGAACTACAGTTTGTACTAAAGCGTGTACCGAATTTTTAGTAACACTTTTTTCTCTATTTACGATAATTTTGTATACAGACAGCAATACTTAAGCGGCATCGTTACCTTCCCTCCCTCCAACTTATGAATGAACCAACACTTACACAAACACATTAATCACACTTAAAATTACATCAATAAATGAATTCATAATTTCTGCTATAATGCATCACAATGTTTTCCATACAAACTCAGACAGCGGGGAGTCCTGACTCCCTTTTTGATTTTTACGTCAAAACGTTTTAAAGATGGGCAGGGCTAGCACGCTGAGATGATTAGGGACATGCTAGCCCGATTTTTGAAAGTGTATGAGAATGTGTGAAGTGGGAAGTTAATGTTAAATGAATGTCGACTGTGACTCCAGTAATTGTAGGTTTTGACTGTGAGAAAAGATCTGATTATGTGAAAGGATTCGAAATTCTGATAGAATGGAATGGTTTGAATTTACAAAGAGAAATTTAATGGTAGTTGAAATTGTTGAAGTCACAATAATACACCAATAAAGGCAGACCCAAGAAGGGATGGTGGGACGACCTGATCGCCTTTCAGGTCTATTGATGCTTTCCCAGGATAGGAAAGAGTGGTGGAAAAAGTTGAGGCCTTTGCCCAGCAGTGGGACATTATATTATTATTATTAACCAATAATAGGAGAGTGGTGCCGGGTTAGAATAGCACCTCCCCCTTTCTTCCCGTGGGTGTCGTAAGAGTCGACTCTGGGAAAGGGTTGGTGTATTGTGGGCGATGGGCTAGCAACCTGTCACCACAATATCACGTTTGACCATCTGGTTACCCTCAAGTTGCTAAACGTGGCACTGAATTTTTGAATTCATGTGCTCTGCCTACCCCTCTTGGGAATACAGGCGTGAGAATATGTATGTATGTAATAGGAGAGTCCTTTTTTTGAACTCTTATTTAACACAAAACAGACAATTTTCCAAATAAGTGGTAATAGTTTTTAGGTACAATAGTGACAAGACTGTCACGTAAAGTAATCATTTTACCAACTTTCTTTAATCGCCTCTTACGCCATCCATATGGAAGACACAAATAGATGATATTCTACACCTGGCACACTTTTACTATTACTTGATATTGTTACCTTCGGGTAAAACAATTGTTTATTTTCCTTCCTAGATTCACATATTGGTCAAACAGTTTCATTGGGTTTAAAAGAATAATTTATCTCTAAAATTGGTTATCTAACAATGTGTCTTTGACTGATCCGCGTCGCTTGCGTCACCCTTCAGTTTTTATTCGAAAAACCTTTAAATTCCAACAATCGCGACATCCGGCTGATCCTACACGAACAAAGCAGAAATCGAAGATTCAATGGGATGCTAGATTCAGGTGTCATATCCAACCCATTCAGACCGAATCCGTCATCGAATCAAAACTCTTTGTAGTTGACAATGAAAAAAACGTATAAAAGATTGTGCACGCAATCTTAGAATCCAATATCGGGGCACAATGGAGTTTGTTATTTTAGGTTGAAGCTACTGCTATTGAATACGTTGGGAGGTGTGAAAACGATTAGTTTGAAGCAAATTCTTGGTCTTATTTGGAGAACAACTGTGCCACTATGAATAGATCAATAGTACTAACGATTCAACCAGAACGTATCTACTGTTGGACAGATTCTACTTTTAGTGCCGACTTGCATGCAACACTGAGCTATTTGCATTAATTAAGATTATGCAAGAAAATTAAGTATTAGTAGTTATTTTGGAATATATTTTGCCCCCATGGATGTCATAAGAGACGACTAACAAAATAGCGTTAGGTACGATGCTAGAACTGGCTACAAAAATAAAAGTAGACATAGATTTGGCTAGGTTTTGTAATTCTATAAATAATACCATTGATGACTAATTCTACTATCACTAGGACATTGTCTTCTTCAAATGTAATCGTCAATTTTCATCTCAAGAAACAATAATTTTAAATTTTTTGCCCGTGTGGTGCCGGGTTACAATAGCACCTCCCCCTTTCTTCCCGTGGGTGTCGTAAGAGTCGACTCTGGGAAAGGGTTAGTGTATTGTGGGCGATGGGCTATCAACCTGTCACCGCAATATCACGTTTAACCATCTGCTTACCCTGAATTCGCTAGACGTGGCACTGGATTTTTGAATCCATGTGCTCTGCCTACCCCTCATGGGAATACGGGCGTGAGAATATGTATGTGTAGAAACAATAATTGACATCATCTAATTGACTCGCATCAAGTCAAATTACATTACGTAAAAAAGCTCCTATAACTGCTACTGAACTCGGCTCAAAAACCAATTAATGTTTCATCTTAGATTCACTCCTCACGACCAGCCGTCACGATGATACCAAGAATCCGGCTCGATCTATAACAGGAAAAGCAGTGTTGCCAACCGCTAAGACACAGCAAAACAAACTGACAAAAACGTAGGTGAACAACCGCATCGCCAATCGCGGACAATCGAACGCACGGTGTCACAATTCCCCAAATTGACCAAAAAATCGTGAATTGACGACAATGACATTCGCAAAATGAAACGATTTGGCGGAATTCATGGGTTAATCGATGATCGTGAGCGGGACTGAGCTAATGCTTTGGTTTGTTGGTTTAGACGATTAGTCTGGCTGGATTAAACGGGTGTTAGGGCAAAGAATATTTACTGAACTTGGCTAGGTTTGTGTTTCAAACGTTTGTGGATCTTATGTAAGGATGTATGCGGTGTCAAACTTTCCCTACTCATGTACCCGTGTGGTTCCAGGATTGGAATAAAATCTCATATGCTGAATATACTCGTAAGTCGTCAGAAGCTACTAAGACTGCGTTTCTAACAGAAATGTGCGAGACTGTTAAGCGAAGGTGTGTTTATAATGAAGCAAGAGAATCAATTCCTTTACGTGTAATGTAAGTAAGTAAGTAAGTAAATACTTTATTGTACAAAAAAAAAAAAAAAGATCCAAAAAAACAAAATTGTATACACATGTTTAATGATTGCAATGAAGTGATTCTATTGGTTTGTTTCAAAAAAATCCCTCGCTACTCATCCTTGCACATCTTTAGTGGAAACGAAGCCAAAGAAAATAGGGTTAGGTATTTTGGACATAACATTTTCACTATGAGGTTTAGGTATGTTTAAGGAACCTGTCACTATTGTACTTAAAATTACGCCAAACGTCTACGAAACGCGAAATAGTCCTTGTTTTTGACTATAGATGTAACGTTTCATAAACTATGTGTAGATTAGGGAATACAGGCGCGATGTATGTATGCGAATGAGACACGTAATGAGGTAGGGACTACACTGACATGGTTATACCATATCACCATAAAAACTCCAAGCAAGGCCATAATTCAAGTGCTTTTCTCAGAAAGCGGCAAAGCATACATTATAAAATCGAACCTTGCCAATTGTCAGACTCACGAGTCTCTGGAACCAACATGGCCGCGGTGACACGGCGCATTGTTCAAACAGAAAACGACACAATCTTTTTTACCTTTTTCTTTATCTTCTATTCCTCTGCGTCGCGCACACAATGGCTGCCCGCTGCGCCGCGGTATTTTACTTACCTATATTTGTTTTGTTTTTGGATGGCGTCGACATTTTTAACGCTTCTATTCTGTGCTCGAACGCAGCTCAAAATCAAGTATCTAACCCTAGTTAATTGCGTAAGCTCATGTCCAGGATTCGTGATTCGGTCGACAATGGACACAATCACACTCACACCACCCATTCATATCATTTATAAATACGTTTCACGGTAGCATTGTGGATTGTCTCGACTCCCCGAGGATATATCGAACAAAGAATTGCCCATAATGGCTGAAAGTTCGGCTTCTACAAAGCTGTTCATAACCCGTCATTTCGTATTGGCTATTTTTATGACAATAAGTGTATTGTGATGCGCGGGATTGTGCGTTGTATTGTGCGTTGGAATTCGCGAAACTGGAATTGTCTCAGGGTTCGTTAACGAAGGTGGCCCGCGGCATCTTCATAATACTCCCTTTCTGCACGACTTGCAAAGAACGAGAATTCATTTGTTTCCTGAATGACAGGTGCGATTTGATTACCAGTATCTTCTGGGTAGGACACATGATGAGAAGCATGAAAAGTGGGCTAAACTAGTTTCTGAGTGGTATCCCAGAGGGGAAAAAGAAAGAGGGCGACCATTGCGAAGATGGAACGACGATCTAAAAGCGGTCGCGGGAAAAATAATATGGAGGAGGAAAACCAGGATCGATATCTATATAATTAATCCAATAATTATATTCGATGAATTATAAAATGACATGTAATAATTAAAATATTACCAATAAATGAGTATGAGTATGAGTATGGAAGAATTTGGGGGAGGCCTATGCAAAAGCAAAACAATATTTACCGGTATCGGAAGATTGGATCTAGAAATAAATTGTAAATATATAAGATTTACTCGTGTGGTGTCGGATCTAGAATAACACCTCCCCATTTCTTCCGTGGATGTCGTAAGAGGCGACTAAGGAAATAGGTCAAGGCATGCTTTAGGCGTCAGGCTAGCAACCTGTCACTATTATACTAACTCTTCCATCTGTGTTCAAACTTAAAATTAAGCAAGAATTAGCTGCGAAGCTTGAAATAGTTATAATCATGGTTTTGTCTCTCACGTGGCGTGTGCTTTGCCTACCCCTTTTGGGAGGGAGGAACATAGGCGTGAGTGTATGTATGTATGTATGTTTGTAGATATAAGATTGTTAATAAGGGCCATTATTGTTATCTTCTAAAATGCGACTGCTCAAACTTTCCATGTACGTGTTGGTCTAATTTCGAAACCGTCTTTTAGCCAACTGTCCATTTCATTCATTATTCCATTTGGGGCATTGTTTGGCTGCGCTTGCGCGGTGGCAAGCGGCGCGTGATAATATTTGGTTGCCCAAGCCACCATTGTGGGATGGCCGGCCACTTCAACGGCTCTTTGTGGGTAGAATGTACATTCTTGTTTGTTTAGAATCTCTTTGCGGCTCCTGTGTGGAGTAACCAGCGTCTGGGCAAACAGCCGCGATTGTGGCCGCCCTGTTTGAACATGATGGCCGTCCCAATTACCTGTGTTAGGGATAAAGAGAATGCTGGCTTTTAAAGACAAGTGATCTGGTCGTTTCAAGCGATACAGCTTTGTAATATTCATCGACACATACATAATCACGACCACGTTCGCAAATGGCGTGAGCAGAGCATAAAGCTACTTCGAGTATATTTTTGTCGTCTAAAGTTGCTAGCTTTTGCCTATAATATACCTTAATCTATTTCCTTAGTCGCCTCTTTCGACATCTACGGGAGAAACGGAGAGGTGTTATTCTAAACCCGACACCACACGACACGCCAATTAGGAGATGTCAATCTGCAATATGTTAAAATATATGCGAGAGGATAGCAACCTGTTACTATGATACCACTTACGTCAATGTTTCAATCTAACATTACGCTAAAAGTGACTACGATATATCATTCAGCCTTTCCTGTATTTTTTACACTTTTAATTTCCACGTTTAATATCATATCCACTTATTAATAACAGCAACGGTCATTATAATACTGGATCCAAAAGTACTGAGACTCAAACAGATTTTGAAGATAAAACAGCTTATGATAAAGTGCCACAGATACGTAGTGATCCCAAACGCCTAATACCAGAAGAATGTTCTACTAGTAACCGTGAGAAAGTTATTTACAAATCAGACACCCCTAGAATAAAACTGTGCCCTCCATTCAGCGAAGGCATCAGAGTGGAAAAATTAACTGATGCTATATCTTGATACCTACCAATCCAAAATATTTTCATACCGCCTGTATCACTTACTGATATAATTCGTTCTCTATCCGTTACTTTACAAAGTTCAAAATTGATGCCATAGTTGTTTTTGGTTGGGTTTTTAAAGTGCGGTGGTCTGTATTGTCTAGCTATTGTGCTACACCCTTTGCTTTTGTAGAATTAGCTCCTCTTGTCTTATCCTCATTGTGGTCAGCAACAATGGGGGATAAATGGGATTTTAATTTATTTTTCATACTTACCCTCTTGGTTTGTATTGTAAGTCGATATCGTTAGTTTTGTTGCGTTCGGGTCATACTATGTCCTGTTTTTAACAATGGTTAGCAATCATAAACGGAATAGGTAGTTCCATAGCAAGTTTTTTTCTATTTAAGGCTACCGCGATTGAAATTCTTGGCGATTGGTTGTTGTAACTCAATCAACAGCGGCCTACGCAATTAATTAAAAGCTTTTATAAAAACTTATGAACGTTGTACTAAGTATGATGGCTTTTGTGTCTGTTTAATGAACAGTAAACAACAAAAAATTAGCAGTTCGACTGTTGAAACAAAATTGACTTTTGATGGTTAATGCGCTGAGTGTTTTTAATCACAAGAGTTTCTATTTTCTTACCGGTTCCTTATAAATACATTGTGCTTCATTCTTGACTTCCAATTACTTCTGCCTTCGACTGTTTCAAGTGTCATTAAGCCACCGTACAACCCACCATCACCCGAAACGTATTTCTCAAAATATTTGAAACCATTCTCGCCTCTATCGCCTCCGCTTAGAAGCGAAGGTGCCTTGTTATGTTCATAAACCTCAAAACATTTACGTGAAACAGTGTACACACTTAGCTAACAATTTACTACATTAATTGTACAATTATTTCTAACCATTGTATTACATCGAACGGTAGTTAGTCCATTGTGGGCTATAGTGGCACGTGGTCGTACAAAAGAACCACTTTCGGCCACTCATTACGATTTAATGGTCTTACGTTTTTTAAAAAGAGAATCTTGACATGTACGCTTCTCTTGCAACACGAGTTTACACCTGGTTCTTGCGACTATCAACCTTCAGCGTCTTGGGATAGGTGTTAACGTGGACGCTGCGTTTGAGTTCTGTACAGAGCGTGATGAAATATTCGTTATTTAAATTTGACGGTTAGTGTCCAGATAAATTGTCGACCTCGAATCGGTTGTTCGGATTCACTGTCCGTAATTACAACAGTTATTGACGGTGGCAGTTTAATTTGAGCACTTCTTTCGTTGACGTGACGTATTTTGTTTTCGGCCAGTAGCTTCAGCCAGTTTTTAATGCGCCATGACTGTCATATTTTATAAGCTGCCAGCATTTAAGAATAACATCCCGTCTCGACTTGGAATAGCATCTGTGGTTTATAAAATCAAGTAGTACTCTAACTCTAAAGCAGAACGAAATTTCCATAATGCAGTACAGAAAGTCATGACGTATGTCAAGCATTGAATAGTGTTCGTTTGCTATATCGCTTCCAGCTTTTGAACCTTTTTGATCAGATGAGCTTAAATAAAATTGTATACAAACGGCTTTCAGACCCAACCTCTTGTTACCTTTTTTTACCATAATGTAAAAAAAATCAATCCGAATATGAATAAAACTACCTACACCTTCCATTAACAAGATGATCTTCTTTTTTCGATACAATAGTTAAATTATAACCAAATTCTTAATTATCTCGTTAAATATCCCTAAAAACAATACTAACTTACCGACCAATACCTTTTTTAAACTACATTTCAACCACACCTTTCCAGCTTGGTCCTCCGAACCGGATTTCAATCAACTCCCCCCGCCTCAGGTATTTTAATAGCGGCTATAGATCGAAACCCGTCGCGGGCGCAGACAAACCGACGCCAGCTAAGCCAATGAGGATTCCTTGGAGATGGGAAGAATTTTGTTTTTCGGTGTATATGAACCAATTAATGTTTGTAGGAATTCGAATGTGGAATTGAGAATGATGCATTAGGCGTTTCATTAGAAAGACGTACAAATATTGGTGACATATACAAGAGGACAATGGGAGTGAATGTGGTAGTAATTGAGTAGTTAAAAAAAACATAGTTAGGGGTCTGAATTAAAACAAAACTTAATTGATTCCTCTGTGTAACGATAATTGCTCATATTTTTTGTAATTCTCGTAACACAAAGAAAGACATCGTGATTCTGTTTTTATTAACCCTTAAATATCTTTATTTAGTATTGACTATAGGGATCAATCAATAAAATTACTATTTTATGCCACCGAATCACCCAGGTAAATTTGTGATTTTCGAGGACACGTTTCACAGTAAGATATTTCATTATGGCGCATCACTTTAATATATATAAGAAAATAGGACCGAGATTACAACCTTTTTCTAAGCAACTCTTTAACAGTTGTCTCTTGACATATATGGAAGTAGCTTCTGTGAGCCCTTTCTTATTTTTAAAGATTGGAGGATTTCATCATCATAGTATTGCTTGATTATTTACAATACCCTTGCACTAATTGGCGAACCGTTCTTTAACAAAACTTGTGTTTTATTACAATGATACAGTCACAACTCCTTAGAGTAACGGTAGTCAGAATTTGAAGTCGTGGTTTACATTGACGACTTGGTACATTACTTTTACGATCTCACCGCAATGGAACTTCCACAATATTTCAAAGTTGACTCTCCACAGGTTCTTAGCAACCAACCGGCTCGATTTCAATACAGAAATAATTAAGGGAATAAACGCCTACGTCACTGTCAGTACTCGTTCGGAAGCCCCCGTAAACGCTTCGTCATTTTAATCAAGTTCCCTAACGTTTCGACTCCGTTCAGAAATGATTTTTTAAAATAAACACAAAGACGCCCTGAAGAATGCGTTACAAAAATATGTAAAGGATTTTGAAGGGTGTTCTTTAACAGGTGTTGGTTAGAGGTTCCGCTCTGCCCGCCTCCAAATGGAATAGACGACTGAAAAACTGCACCCTAAAGGATATTGTAGGTGAATTCCTTTAAGGCTCGGATTTGAGTGGGTGTTGGGAAGTCTTGAGACGTTTTGTGGCGACGAGCGCTGTCCATAAGGAGACTTACTCAATGAACTTTTTTCGTTGCCTACTTAATGCTATTTTGTTTTATTTGTAATACATATGTTTTTTCTATGAAGTTCGGCCGCGCATTCCTTTGATTAATACCCACAGATACAGATCGATCGTATCTCAGTAAAAAGGGTGTTTTGAAATTTCTTAATAGACATCGTTTTGTTTTTGTTTGCAGTCTTCGGGCAGTAATTAAAATTGTTCGGATGGCGGAGCTTTGTCAATTCTATTAGCGTTATTTTTTTTAATAGTCGACAGCAAGATTTTGAAGAACCATGTTAGCTGGTCTTAAATGTGCTGCCAATATGACGATAAAGTATAACATGCTTTGTAAACTTTTTTTGATGACTTACTTTGCCACAATTATGATACTTAGAGCAAAATTATAGTAACAAAAGTACATGTTTTTATGCTTAGAATGGATTACTCAATATTCAATCAACAATAGCATTATACGATTACTACTAAAATTAAAAAAAGGAAAGGAAGTCGACGCAAAAGATGCCGCCACTTCAGTTTCCTAAAAACGGAAATATCGATATCACATCCTGATATTATGCCTTTTATATTAATATTTCAAAATACCCTACTTGGCCGCGCATGAGTTGATCTGCGCAAACGCACCGACAGATCAATGATTAAAAAAAATAACGACGACTCTCACTGGCACGATAGAAATTATTTTTATAATATTACACTCTTTATCTAAATCCTAACCCAAAAGAAACAATTTAAGATAAATAAAAATCAACTGTTTTACTTAACTGTTAAAGTTCCCTTTGGTTAGTCAAAGCGAGACCGCGTTAGTTCTAAATCATTAAGCCGGGTTCACATGTACGGGTAAACGACTGCGTTTACTGCCGCCCCATTAACCGCATCGAATCGCAAGTTTGCACAACAATCGCTCACAATCGCTCTTTACTCGAATCGTCAGTTTTTTTTGCAATTTTTAACGCGCATGTTCGTTATTGTTCGATGGATGTGTTCCGTTGCGCGGAAATTTCATTAGTTTTGTGCAGATGGCCGTTTACGCGATTATTATAAATCATAGAGTGTGATATTAAATCAAATTTTGTAAATAGCTCTCTCAGGAAATGTGTTTTTTTTTTAGTTTACATCTTGGTTATGTTTTCCTTGGAACTGAAATAAAATAATTGTATAAATGTAATGATACTTAAAAGTTATATTATAATGCTTGTGATTCAACACTAAAATAAACAATGTGTATTACTCCTCTCCTGGATCAATAGGTGCGCGCCAATGGCTTGCAATTTAAAATTCCTTAGCCTCAAAGCTATCCCCGGAGCCCACGCCATTTATTACAACTCACAAACGCACTTAAAATACGTAAAGAATACAAAACCCAAACAAAACTCATATCCAAGCAACGAGCGAAACGTACAAAGGAGGTATTTTTCACGGCACACCACAAAAGATTTAAAAGGCACGTAATATTCATACGGACGATTACCGGATACGAGGGCGACATGATAAAACCCCTTTTCGAGTGTTAATGCCGTGACAAATAGTGAATTTATGCGCTCGTGGTGGTAGCGTCCCGCTGGGCGGACGCTTTGACGCACTGGCCGGTGCCGGTGTGCGCATAGCCTTATGTCAGACAAGCTGGCTGGAAATTATGGAAACTATTTTTTTTATTAGTCCACAAATGTCAAATTGCTGGCTGGATTCCGAGGCGGGGTATTCCGTGTTCCATGTTTGAACTTGCGAGTGGAGCGAAGTTTTGAAAGGTTATGCTACTGTTTGGATGCCGATGGGATTTCTCATTCTCTGTGGACGAAAACCAGAGAGCATAAACCAAATTTTATTTCAAAAAAGGAAAGTCATTTTATTAAAATAATAAAAATTAGTAATTTTGTGTCATATTCTATCTGTTTAGAGATGCTAAAATACTGCTATTTCTGTTGTTCTGGACCTGTTTTGTCTTATGTTTGGCCTTTACAGCCCAGCGGGGAGTATGTATCATCATAATAAAAAACAAAAAAATGTGCCCGTTGACACCTCACACAATTTTGTGGAATGCCGTCGGAAAACACAAAATGTACCCAAAGATTTAGACGGCAAAGCTCTAGCATGAGATACAAGTAAGTTAGTTTTTGAATTTTTAATCCAGTGGCCATTTCATACGTTTTTTTGCGTTGAATGTTGATTAATACCGGGTGACTGTGGGACATTTTCTCGCGTGTTTCTGAACTTTATAAAATATGATTTATTATTATTTATGGCGAATTTAATTGAGTCCGTGTCGCTATTATTGAGCTAAAAGCTGTTTTGAGCCATTAAAATATTAATTAGATAACTGTCGACAGTTATTCGTATAAATCATCGTAGAATATTTTTGTAAGCATGCAAATGTATTTATGACCAAGAATCGTGTCTGAGGTTGAAACAGTAGCAAACTGCTTATTTATCTTTGACTAGCTTCTCGCCATGGCTTTACTCTGTTTTTTCTGCAAATCGCAGCTACTTCCTGTACACCTTCAGGTTTAAAAACAGAAGAAAGAGGTATAATAGTAACAAGTTGCTAGCTTGTCGTCTAAAAAATACCAAAACCCTTAGACACCCCTTACGACATCCACGGAAAAAACGGAGAAGTGTCCTGTGTATATTACAATGATAGTAAAAAGTCGTGTCAAGTTCATTCATTTTTTAATTTCTCACTTCCAGGCAGACTGGCACACGCGATGGAAAATATTTTTACTAGGGTTATTTTGTAATGGATATGAACTAAAAAAAGTTTTTTTTTAATCCTACATAACTATGACGTAACGCATGATAACGCGATCCCGAAAATGGCGTTTTGACATTTACGTCAGTCCCGTGTGACGGCCATCTTGGAATGTTAATTGAACGATGCTATCTGTGGCAGCGTTGTGCGGGATAATGCACCGGTTGCGCTCCACCGTGTTAAGCTGCGAGCGGTGAGAAACAATGCGGAGTTACTTTAAATGCAATTATGTGATAGGTGTAAAACCAGAGGCAAAACCATTGAAGCTCAGAAAAAAAAGATAACTACTTAGAATTAATATGTAGTTATGTCAACTATTAAAAAGCTTAGAGCAAAACATAACTTAATATTTAGACATTTTAGCTGAATAGGGTTTTTGAACATTTTTGAAATATATTTTTAATAAATTCTTCATTATGTAATAAACACGATATATTAGTATTTCCGGATTCTTGTCTGTATTAACAAAGAAAATAAATATTAAAGTTCAAATTCTCAAACTCACGCCAAAAACGGTGTTTGACGTCAAATGCAAGTAAACAAAGGCACCACACAAAGAAGCTGTCAAAATTGTCATGTCAAATTATCAATGTCCACTTTGACCACAGATACCTTTCATGGTATGTGACGTCATCAATCAATCGCTAGCGTTTCAGTCACAGATACATTATTAACGAATATTAGAAATTAATAGAACAAAATACTCTAAAAATGCATAATATTTTGAACAAAAGAAAGTGAAATATGTTTAATTTTCCTATAATCTGTTAGGATGGCCACAAATTATAGTTTATTTTTACTGTTGTCAAAGACCCTATTTATGGAAACTTGGTAATTTTCTTCACCAGCCGGCTTAGCATGGCAGAGCCCGAGTAGGGACGCGCGAGATAGACTATACCTGTCACTGTCTAACTAGAAACGTCAGAAAGTGACAACTAGTAAGGAGACAAGTCACACGAGTTGCTCTGCCAAGCCCACAGCACTTTGCAACAAAACAAATTACTATTATTAAAGTTTTGCTACAGTCGAGTTCATTAATATATGAGCAAATCTGAGGGTTCAAAAATATCTGTACACCTTTATGACATAGACAATTAGGTGCAAAAGTTTACATATTTGGCATTTGTCTGCTCATATATTTATGAACACGACTGTACAAAGACAAAGACAGAACTATGACTACCTATTTCACGTTTGGTAACCTCTTCTAGCTAAATTTGGCAACAATGTATCTATAGGTAAGCCGCAGTTTTTGTCTTAGTTTAATATTTGACCTCTAACACAACGTTAAACTCAATTCACCCATAGGCGCTGAATTAATCCAACAATAGCAAGTTACCAAACAGATCCAATCCAACGAACTTTGCCTTTCGACGTCACAGAAAGGACACTGAAACAATCGAAAGCCTCAAGAAAAGCCACAAGACAAAAGACAACGCAATCTCTATTCTAATTTCACAATTAATGGAAATCTATAGAGGTTACATCCAAATTGTGGCTTTATACTCTTTATGGGGGCAGTAAGGCTTCGTGTTACACAAGTTTATGGGAGCTACTGTGCGGACAATAAACCGTTCAGGACGGACGGACGGACGGAATGATATATACGTCAATTAATGTGTTGTAAGTCTGCGGGTACTAATGACCGCTACCGGCGCTGCGGTTAGGAAGCGATAGAGGGGGCGGCGAGATTTTACACCGCGCTATGTTTATACGTGAAGAAAATGGACATAGAAATATAGCACAAATATAGCATAATAAGTAATTGTTTTGTGGTAAAATGCAAGGTTCGTGTTTCATTATTTATGTACGTGCCCAATTCGCATTGTTAAGCGTACTCAACGTAAGTCATCATCATATTGAAAGTTGGATAATGTTGAGTATTTTTGACATACATTTTTGCGACAATATAGTAAATATACCCTACTATTTTTTTAAGCTTATACATTACCTGATAGCTCATTTTGACGTACATACAACAGTTACACGTATTCCCAAATGGGGTAGGTAGAGCGTACGAAAATCATGTCACGGCCAAAACCATGACCATTTCACGTTCCGCAGCCGCTTCTAGCATATTTTTAAGTCCACGTTAATAGGTACAATAATGTCAGGTTGCTAACCTGATACTTAAAACATAACGGCCGAGTAGCCCAGCGGTTAGAGAACCTGACTGTGAAGCTTGAGGTCCTGGGTTCGATCCCCGGTCGAGGCAGATGTTTGTATGATGAATACGAATGTTTGCTTTCGAGTCTTAGATGTTTATCTATATTTAAGTAAGTTTATCTGTTGTCTAGTACCCATAAGACAGGCATTAAATTGTCTAATTTGGGACTAGGTGATTGGTGTAAATATTGTCCATTGATATAAATAATAACCTATTTTTCTTAGTCGCCTCTTATGACACCCACGGAAGAAATATAGAGGTGTTATTCTAATTTACTAGCCACTTCTAAATCTAACTCCTTATTCCTAGCTCTACGTTCCGCTTAGACACTTTTACAATGCCATAAAGGCTTTTTAATTAAAGAGGAATCACACGATACCCATCTATGTGTATTTATATGTATTTATATATTTTATGTATTTATGGCCCCAACATGGCCCAATTAGCACACAAAAAGGACCTATAAATGTATAGATATACATTTTATGATGGACGACACCTGCTTTGGTGACAATTGATATATGATCCGAGGTTTTGTTTAGATAATTAGTTTAAATATTTATAACAATGTAGATATATAGTTTGTTACACGCTGTTGAGTTTAAAATATACGAGTCGTGAAAACAGGCCCTTGTTTTATCTATGCAGCGTTTCGTGTGCTGTACCTATAAAAAAATAATTATATGATCTGGATAGATCAATCACAGTGATCTGCAAGTTCATGTGTAGGTACAATATGGAGAGTTGTAATCTTCAATCCAACGTCGAAGACTAAGCAAAGGTGATCAAGATAAATTAATATAAACGTGTAATCACATTTATTACACACAGTTACATTCTTATGCGAAATCAGTTTAAAAGATAGCAAAGTCGTTTTGAAAGATAGAAAAAAATATACATGATCTTCTTAAATCAACGATTTTCAAACTGTGTCTCGCGAAGCCAAGGGGGTCGCCAGGGGTTTCAATGTGAAGTTAAACATGTAGAATATGATATTCAATTCATGTATAAACGTTGTAATAATAAATCTGAATGTATGGGGTTCGCGATACTTTAATATCTATTACGGGGGTCGCATCAAGAAAAAGCTTAAAAACCAATGTTTAATGTAAAATTCGGTGTTAGATAAAACAAAAGAGCGAGTGTGCCTAACTCCAAACAATCCCAAATATGCCAAATTAGTTATGCTTCAGGAATCCAGTTCATTACTTCCTAAAGTTATACCCGTGATCCTAATTTATTCGACATCCTATTCTGAAACCGCAAATTTACGGCCCTCATAAAATATATTATTAGGCTCTATTAATTACTGCGCAATAATAAAATACACATCCATCGGAAATGCCGCGCATTCTGTTATGACACCTTTGCTTGAAGAAGCGTTTATCTGTGACACTATTCTAAAGCGTGTCACACACTAAGCATATACGGTAAGATATCTGTTACTGAACAGATATCAATGATGATTAGGTGTCAATATCGCTCCCTATACAATTCAATGAGCTAACATACACAGCGCAGATTTACCGTCAAGTATCTGTTGGCACCGACTTAAGGAAAAATGGCATTTACACGCATAAAATATTTTCGTATACCTATGCGTAGTCTGTGACGAGCTTAACAACCATTTGAAGGTAAATATACGGTTTTGCGTCTAACATTATAGAAAACAATAGGACATCTAACATGATTGCTAAAATAGAGTTATACAAAAAAACTATTTAGTCCGTCAGATTGATTACAAAAAAAATGTACACGTATGTTTTTGATTTGTTCAACCGTATCGTTAAGGTATAATTATATGTACGCGGGACTTAATCGCGATTTTATTTATTTACCTTCTCGACGTTTCGGCCGCGTTACAGCGACCGTGGTCACGAGTTGACTGAAGCAGAGCGCGACGTTTGTTTCGCAGCCCGGGTTCTTCGAACTACCCGCACTTGATTTTCATCCGTAACGGCTTCTCGAACTACCCGCGTTTCATCAATATTGTCAACCATTCCACTATTACACCGACACACAACACTAACAATGTCAGACGCTCGCACCGAATGTTCGTCTCTAGGCTGACACTTATTAATAACCGGATTCCATGAAGACGAAAGCTTAAAACCATCCCCTCGGTTAAAATTTTTATACTTTTTAATTTCAACCGCTTCACGAACTATTCGCGAGTAATAATGTCGTTCTGTAGAGAGGATTCGGGGATTATGAAGCTCGATCCAATGGTTTGGTCCTGACTCCAACAAATGTTCAGCTATGGCAGATTTGTTAATTTGGCGATTTTTAACAGCAGTAATATGTTCCTTGACTCTTTCAGCTATAGTACGTTTCGTCTGTCCAATATAGGAACTACCACAACTGCAATCAACCTTATAAACACCCGGTGTTTGGTAGGGAACAACATCCTTCGCCGTACGCATATACCTCGCGACTTTAGACAGGGGCGTGTACACAACTTTAATGGAAAACTTCCGTAAAAGGTCCCCAATTTTGTCCGTCACTCCTTTCACATAAGGCATATACGCAGGCTGTCTAGCTACATCAGGACACTTCCCCCCACTCTTTCTTCTAGGCTGCCATTTGTTCACCATATATCCGTTGCGTTTTAGAACCTCCTGAACATGCTTCAACTCATCTTCCAAAAATTCAGGGTCACAAAGATCATACGCTCTGTTCTGTAAAGATGCTACACTACAACGGACTGTAGATGTCTGGGATGGTGATGAGACATCGCATTCAGATATCTGTCTGTGTGTGTCGGCTTCCTATACACAGTGTGCGTCAAGGAACCATCCGCTCTCGCCATCACCTTGACATCAAGGAAAGCTAGTGTGTGATCCACCTCTACTTCACTTGTGAACTGAATCTTCTCATGGATGGAGTTTAGGTATGCCAGAAACTGCTCAACTTCAGGTTTCCCACCTTTCATAACGCAGAAGACATCATCGACGTACCTTTTCCACAATTTAACATTCCAACATTGCAGATCTATAGACGCCTCAAAATGCTCCATCCATATATTGGCCAATACTGGTGCTACAGGACTTCCCATAGCCACGCCATCTATCTGGAGATAGTGCTGCTCTTGGTACAAAAAGTAACTCCCTTCCAAGCAGTTCCTAAGCAATACCATGTAAGATTCTGACATGTCATTGTCACTAAGCTTTCCCCGGATCACTTCACAGCATTCTTTAAGAGGAACATTGGTAAAAAGTGAAGTAACATCAAAACTCACCATTACGTCTCCTGGTTCCAACTTAAAGCCCTTGAGTATTTCCACAAAATGGCGAGAATCTTTGACGTATGAAGACGTTTTACCTACAAAATTACATACAATAAATTATAATTATGAAAATATAATTATGAGTGAGAATCGCGAAAGTTTAAAACATTACATAGTAAATCGTTAAGGTATGTTTTAAGCGGCCAGCTAGCTATCTGTCACTATTATATTTCGTTTATACTCCCGTGTGGTGTCGGGTTAGAATAGCACCTCCCCCTTTCTTCCCGTGGGTGTCGTAAGAGTCGACTCTGGGAAAGGGTTAGTGTATTGTGGGCGATGGGCTAGCAACCTGTCACTGCAATATCACGTTTGACCATCTGGTTACCCTGAAATTGCTAAACGTGGCACTGGATTTTTTAATTCATTTGCTCTGCCTACCCCTCTTGGGAATACAGGCGTGAGAATATGTATGTATGTGTTATATTTCGTTTATCTAACTTAAAACAATAAACTCATAGTAAAAGTGGCTATGAGACGTAGAATAGGCATCGTTTTGACTATGTAACGTCTAGTCTACTCCACTGACTTTCTATGTACGCAATTTACGTTTAATAGTTTGACGTTTGACCGACTCAACCAGAAAACGTAACACTATCGAGTTAAATTTCTGATGTAGTTCAAGTTTCCCTGCAGTCCTACCAGAATAGTCGCCCAGGGATCTGCATAACGTTAAATGGTTGTCATAAAAATTGTTATGGATACATCTCATATTTTTTCTCAACTCCAAATTCGTTTGATTTTTGGGCGATTGGCTATCCGAAGGTCGCTATGCGGTTTGTTTTGTCAGGGATTATGACAAAACCTGTGAAAAGGGTTGTCGTTTTAATAACGATCAACATCCTTTTTGTTGGCTTATTAATCCTTAAAACACGGCTAATGGAAAACGACATAACTGCCGTAAGTTCTTTATACAGATACACCCATTTACCATAGCCGTATAGTACCAGGAGTCGTGAATGATTATTGGGAAATCATAATCCGTTTGAATTTAAATTGGTTCTGATTTTGATTTGTTTGCGCGCGCAATTGTCCAGATTTTGTTCCTCATTTGTTTTTTGACGTTTTTATTGTTTTTTAGACATCCGCTGCTTCTGGCACACGGAATTATGTGTTACCATACACGCATACTTACATTCATACATATAATCACGTGACAAACTAAACCATGCGATTTATCCGTATTTCCTATTACAAGTTACAATTCAGATTCTACGTGTTATTAAACATTTTTTCGACAAAGAACAGCGTCGGCCACTATGTCAAAAACAATACAGTACGTAATATAAATGACACGGCACTGCGATTAGTCAAAAGAATGACTTTCGGTCACGGTCTTCTTATAGCCGCGGTAAAGACAAAGATATTGAATTGATGGGTTTTTGTTGAACTTGTAAGGGTTCCGTAGATATTATTAACTCAACAACATCTATATAGGTACATACATTTTTTGTAGAAATACGGGGTGGCGGGAAATTGACCTTAAAATATTTAAACCACTGCAAAATATTTCTTGAAAATTTTCATTACCGACTTCGTGGAAAACATATGTTTCATCGCTTTTTAAGTAAATGAGCTCTGTGTGTTACTTACCTTACATCCCGTACGCAAGTCCTGTTTGTCGACACCTGCAATCGTTCGACATTCCGATGCAATGCGGTTGACTAAGAGCCGGAGTACAGATTCCAGCCAATATTTTCAGGTGTTCATTTTTTTACATGAAAATTCACTGGAGTTTTCAGACGATCAATTTCCAATTGGCCAATCCGTATACAAGTTATTTCCATTTTTATTTGATATCGAAAAAGAAAAGTGTCATAATTTTTGACACTCGTTTTGACATCACGGACCCCTAAAATATGACAAAGATCCAGCGCTCTTTTGTCAACATCACAGGTATCGGCCATCTTAAGAGCAGTCAGATCGGGAACAATAAGTGAATCTTAAATGTTGCTCTTATCTGATATCACCGATTAGTTAAGGTGTAGTCCCCTTGCCTTGGATGTCAAAGTGTGCGGTTGATTCAAAGGGATTTCCTGTGGTTTGTTGGATGGTCAAAAAAAATATTGTCGTAGAAAATATGGCTTATTTTAGGCAGCCTGTATTTCTAAATAGGGTGTCCAAAGCACACAAAACGTTACAGAGATAAGACAGAGTTTTCCGTGTTTCGTAGCTATTAATCCGCGTGGTGTCAGATTAAAACTAACGCCTCCCTTTCCTTCGTAGATGTCATAGGAGATGACTAATGAAATAGGAAAACTTGCGTCCAAAATAATACAAATAATAATATATTTTCTGCACAACTTGTATATATTTTTTTTTGAAATGTTTATATGGTATGGTCTTATCGAAGCGCTAGTAGTCTTGAACTCGACGTGTAAAATTTAAGACGTTTACGTATATTTCATTAAGAGAATGTCTTACGGTAGTCTTAATCTCATATTCACTGTTCTTTATTAAGTTAGTCGAAGTTAAAAGTGGTATAAAGATACACTTATCGAAAGCTGACACAATCTTGATAAAACTGAGCGTCATCTTAACCAAGATCAAAAGCAGACCGCATCATTGGACCCGTCAGTTACGATTCTTCGTGATATTTTGGTAAATATTTTGCGCCGATCGTAACAGTGATATCATTGTTGGAAATTCTAAATCGTGAGTACGAAACAAAGTCGCCGGCGTGCTTCACACAATAAACGTGTTTGTCATTGTCATAGAAAATACTTACGAAACACAAAAGTGGTCAATGATATATAGGGAGATACTTAGATATATATATTTCTTATCGAGTCGTGACAACTTACAGAATTCACAAAAGATAGCAAAAGAAGCAAAAGTAATTCATTAAAAAGAAAATGACAACGTAATAAATCAAAGTTGCTAATAAAATGATAATAAAACTCACCAAGTGTGAAAAATGCCGAACACTCAGAGATGTAATAATACAAAATTAAAAATAAAATGTACACAACGGCTCTGATAATTACCTATTAATTATTTTGATTGTAGGTACTCTTGACATTTATAAAATAATTTGTCTTTCAGGAAACATCTCGAGTGCTGTCCGAATGTGAAGATTGATTTTAAATTAACGGACAAAATGTAAAAAAGGAAGCAATTTTGAATTAAGAAAGTCTTGTTCCGTAAAACGCCTAAATTATCTCATAAACTTTTGAGATACTGTCTTAGATCGCATGGAAATTACAGATTATGAATGCAAAGCTTGATGCTCCAAATTTCTTTATAAAATATGACTATCCAAATCTTCTATTGACATAAGCGGTGGTCCTCATCCCTAATTTTATATCCGAATGTAACCTAACGAACTACGATAATGTCGTCAACATAAACAGACTCTCTGGAGTCGTGATAAAGATGGAAACGGCATATCTTTGGAGCAATCGCCGGTATAGCTAAGTCGAAGGCTTAAGCCATCGCCCAGTAAGGTGTTACCGAAATGGTTGAATAGTTATAGTACGCATTGTGGTATTTGAGATGGCGATCAAACAACAAAGAAGCCTTAAAATGTACCTTGATACACCTGACCATCTTAAAAAATAAATCTTCTAAACTCTGATGAAGTATTAAGACTTGTAGATGAAGGTTTACATTCGAATGACGAAGGTTTTTTCGACGCAAGTGATATGTTTGTTGATGTTTCTAATAATAATGTTATTATTTGACTCTTTACGCATGCGTAGGTGATCATGGGCCTTTCAGTTGGCCAGGGAGTAAACATAGAGTTATTCTCGACAATAGTGAGTGACACTGATCGCGTATGTAATAGTCGATGATACAAAGTTCGAATCGTAGTACATAGGTAGGAAAATATTGAGACATGACAATGTGAGAATGGATAAGTGGAATGAGACGGAAGGTTTTCATGTTTCCCACGGTGCTTTAGGAATATTGTAAAATATGGATATCGTATTAAAAAAAGTGAGCTTGTGTTATATATAAGTGTAAGTAAAGTATGAAAATACTTCTTCATTTAGGTTTACATCAAAATGATGACAGGGTTAAAAATATATCATTCTAATCAATCCGTTTCTTAGATTATGGAAAAAAACACTCGTATTTTTTGGTTTATCAAAAAATTTAACATCGACAAAGGTGACTTCACGTTGTGGTAAAAATTGTGCCAAGTAGTGACGTCACTCAATACTTCAGAGCACTGTATCATCGTCATTTTTTGCTTGTCAAATAAAAGAAAAAGTACGTGGACAATATTTTTTGGTAGTCTATCTAACGGACTTATAGTTTTTTATTCATCTACCCAATTATACAAATACCATAGATTGTGGCTCCCTCTCTAGAAAGAACAGTGTCTATCAATAGACACCATAGCTAAATATAATGAGTTTTATTAGACCCTAGTCATTGACATCATCATCATCATCAGCGTATATACGTCCCACTGCGATATGAGAGGGCTGTTCCCACGCGGGCCCAGTGCGAATTGGGGACTTCACACACAACGTTGAATTACTTCGTCGCTGTGTGTAGGTTTCCTCACGATGTTTTCCTTCACCAAATAGCTCGTGATAAATATCAAATTCAATATCCTACATAAAGTCATTATATTAGCATCTAACTTTCCCATCTTATAAGAATTTAAAAAACACCCTTCAACGGAAATCATCTACCAGTTTAAAACCAAACCAGTGTCCGTAACACCCACACCTGTTAAACCAACTCAATGACGCCCACTCCCGCGCGGCATTCCTGCGCCCGCGCCAGACGACCCGACGCCGAGGGATGGCTTTGCTTTTTTTATCGTTTTAAGGTTACTTTTAATAAAAGATGTGAACTTGTGACTAACTAGTTTTATGACATAAAGTGTTTTTACATTACATCGAGAATATTCAGTTATATCATCATTAAAGAGAAATACAATTAAATCGGAATTCTTTATTCGTGAGTAAATATTTTAGTCATATGAATTAAGAGTGTTACAGTGACTTCCGCGAAAATTTTAGTATTGTTTGGTTAAATCAACCTGTCATCATAATATTCTATCAAATGCTTACAAAATAAAGAAGATTAAAAAACTATCTAACGGATTTGTTTTGACACCGGAAATGTCTAAATACACTTATTACAGTGATATTATCATCGTTGTATGTCTATTCTTGTCTATGTCGGCAATAAACTTGGCAAAATTTTAAATGGCAGGTTTTCTAGGTAAAAATAACGCTCGAACAATCACACCCACCAATTAATATCTTGCCAAAATTGCCGACCACTATACTTTTAGAGTACGCTTATTTATAAAGTAGTAGATACACATATATACATACTATAGTCAAGCTTGATGCCTGGGATGCGCGCGCGCCGGCAGACTCGCCGTCGCCTGCGCAACTCGGGGCCTCACGCTAGCGTTTATTCCCGGCTTAAACATCAAAATCATTTGCCATCTCTTTTTTTCACGCACTAACCAATTAGTGCGGAATATTTTGTTTTGTTTATCTTGAGGATAAAAATTGGTACCTTTTTTTCGTACACAGTACTCGAAATATAACATGGTAAGATTTGAAAAATCTAATTTTCTCAAAAATTATGTATAGTTTATAAAACAACTAAAAATATATAATATTTTAAACTCTCGCGCTTTGTACACATTTTAAACTGATGAAACACGGGTCTCAACGCCCCAACATTTTTATTGACTTTTTTCGGGTACTTCAATGTGTGTTTACCCGTGGCTCCGTTTTGACAATTTCGCTGCAACGGACAGTTTCTCCGAGACCACGGCCGGTGCAACCCGTGTCGAAACGTCGGAGTAATAAAGGTAAATAATCATCGCGTTGAGACCCGTGTTTCATCAGTTTAAAACTAAAAATATATCCCGTGTGGTGCCGGGTTGGAATGGCACCTCCCCCTTTCTTCCCGTGGGTGTCGTAAGAGTCGACTCTGGGAAAGGGTTAGTGTATTGTGGGCGATGGACTAGCAACCTGTCACTGCAATATCACGTTTAACCATCTGGATACCCTGAAATTGCTAGACGTGGCACTGAATTCTTGAATTCATGTGCTCTGCCTACCCCTCTTGGGAATACAGGCGTGATGTATGTATGTATGTATGTATGTATGTATGTAAAAATATATCGATGGTGTTTCTTTACGAACTTGGTATACAAATTTAATTATTAAGTGAAATGTCAAAAAACTGTATATGACATTTTTCGATACAATGCTATGGAAAAATTCCGTTTAATGTTTTAAAAATAGAACTTTACGACTTAAAACCCTAAACTAATCTAGCCACCCCAGCTAGGGTTCCCATGAATATGCAGCACCACGTCTTCGCCTAAACTTGGGACATGCATATTGCATTACTGAACCCTAATTCCATATGCGTGGATTTATACAGGACGTATTAGAATTTAGATGCGTTGATTATTATATAGTAGGTACTACTTATATTATGACATCTTTATCAATCTAACAAAAATGTCGTTATTGTCTGCTGTCTGTATTTTTGCCAACTTTTTTTTATTACAAACTTTTATTTAACTTCACTTTTGTATGTATGTGTACAAATCTTGCAAGGAAGATTTGAACCACTTCCAATAGACCGATTGAGCTGAAACTTGGTATAGATAGATAGATAGATAGATAGATGTCTTTATTTCCTTTTGAAAATTAAATTAGGTACATTAGAAATGTCAAAACATAATAAATTCACAAAAGGATCGTCAAATACCTACGTAACTACGACAATACAATATTCCGATGTGTGAACAGTGGACTTCTGGTAGCCCAGCGGGACTGTCTCCGATGGAAGGAACTCTTTAACGGTTGGTCTGATTGA
Organism: Adoxophyes honmai; assembly: GCA_005406045.1. Lineage (NCBI taxonomy): Eukaryota > Metazoa > Arthropoda > Insecta > Lepidoptera > Tortricidae > Adoxophyes > Adoxophyes honmai. Next base: position 92,590 of record BHDV01005222.1, read on the forward strand.
CCTGAAATCTGGTGCACATAATCTAGGGTGGATGACAATGAAGTACAAAAAGTACAGTCGGCAAAAAAGCTTGTATTGAAAATGAAATTTTTGTTGGTAAGCTTAAGTATATGTGTTTCTTGGCATATGAAATTCTGGCTAAACTGATAGTATAGAAAGCCAGGGTATTATAATTTATAATTAACCATCAGACTTACACAAGATACAAGATATCAACTCAATTAGTAACCGGGAAAAGTATCTGAGGTATTCTTGAATTTGATTACAGACAAACAAACAGACGAAAAAAAACTTTGAGGACAGTGCTAATAGTTCCAATATTTATATAGTTGGTTTAATTGAAATATTATACCGTTTTTCAATATGAATTGGCAATTCTGTAAGCCAAGATATGGGCGATATGACTTTGACACCAAGTAAATAGTTATCTAAAGTTAAAATAATTGATAAATAGTAAATAAAGCCACTGCGGTTTAAAGTTTAATTTTTAAAATGTGCTTAGAAATAAAGAAGCCAGTTTAAACAATTGCTATTCTATAGGAATGTTCTTAAGGACAAGTCCTTGCAAAGTTTTTAAACAATGACCAATAATTAAACACTTTTCGTAAAATTATTCTCTTCAGAAAAGAATCGTAAACGCTGTCGCTTAGTCAAAATCTAGGTCATAAATCTTTAAGGGCATCTGTAAAAATTCTCTTCACCGCCTTTGTTACAAAATACAAAGAACAGTTTGTTTGGAAACCATCATAATGGCAACAAAACAATTTGCCCAAAAATTGCACCCGCATCCTACCACAATACTAAGTATCAACTGAAACCTCAGTTACCCTTTATGTAAAAAAACAACAAACGTTTATTTTAAACAATCGGTCAATCGACCCCTGTGGTTTGTTAGTTGTGACTTTTAAAGTAGAAAATACTTTTGAAATATCACTTTTAAAATAAATTTTGGCGTAAAAGGCAACTTTTATAGAGACGTAATAAGGAATGCTATTGCTTCGCATAAAAGCATGCTTTCACACTGCAACGTTACTCATGCAGTTACGAAAATTTACCAACGCTGAAAGCTACTTTATTGCGTTGGCTTTAGAATTTGTGTTTGCAAGTTCATACATGTAACAGTGTATTGTTACTTGTAACCCAAAAAGGATGATTACTGTATTGTAGTGCAATTTCACGCGTTTGGCGACACTGCATCGGGAAGCGAGTACAATCCAGTATGAATGTGGCATTGTAATAAAAAACTTACCAAAACGGTGAGTGCTTCGGTGAAATAGAAATAGGCCGTGAAAATGAACATACAGACGAACAATTAATGGCGCTTAGGCAATCATTTAAGAAGAAAATTTGTACAAAGCGCCATTTTTTTGTTAGTATTAATCTCGCGTGGTGTCGGGTTTAGAAGACCACCTCTCCATTTCTTCCGTAAGAGGCGACTAAGTAGGTTTAAATATATTTTAGACGATAGGCTAGCAACCTGTCACTATTCTACATGCTAACTTAAAACCGAAAAATATGCTTGAAGTGTCCACGGAGTGAGAAATAGTCGTGGTTTTACTTACATACCATTTTGGAATACAGAATATGTATGTATTAACAGAAACTTTTTGATTTAAACCAAAAGTGTATACCTACCTACGTTAGTTGTTGAATGGTCGATATTAAGCCCAAATTTAAACCAAATCGCCCAGGCGTGAGGCAGGTGTAAGTCCCCCCCAACCGCCCAAACAAAACTAATTGGACTGTATTGGACAATGGACGCACAGAGGTAGAGCACTCTTTTGTTACACAATTATATTTTGAACATGAAAATGTTATATCCTAATAAAACACAAGTGACAATGATATTTAATAACACATAGTTTTGTGTGGTGTCGGGGTAGAATTACACTTCTCCATTTCTTCTGTCGATGTCGTAAGAGGCGACTAAGACGAGATTAGGTACGCTTTAGGCGACATCTGTTTTTAAACCTAAAATTGAGCTAAATATGACTACAAACCGTGACACAGTTTTAGCAATTTGTTTCCTGTGCGTTCTTGCCTACTCATGAACATTTTGAATAAAATAATATTTTCGGCGAACTCCGTTGCCTAGGCAACTAATGCCAAGTTCTGTTACTAACAACGTATTTAAATAATGGCAAAAACACTATAACTTCCTTATGCGACAATAAGATTTAACAAGTACCTAAAATATTTCCTTTTTCGACCATCTTACTAAGACACTTGAAGTCCTAGTTGCAAAAAGTCTCAACTCCACCTCTTTACCATTTCATTTTACACTCTACAACCTTACTAGTAACTTCTAATTTGCATTGTCGGGGTAAATGGAGATTGGTAATTTTGACAGTTCGGTCCCTTTTTCGGGACTCCCGTTAAGGCAGTCGCGTTTACCCTCACGTGTTTAGTTAAAATGGTCAAGTCAAGGTTTTAGTATAATCGCGGGCCGATGTCAATACGAAATATGGGTCGCCTCTTGGGATCGCAAGATTGAAACTGTGCTATTTTTTCTTACCCTTTATTTCGTAGTTTATTTCTGGGTTTTTTCTAAAACCTCGATTTAATGGAATATCGATTCGAAATACGGAGTTATTGTGTTGTAAAAAAGTTGTTTGTTGTGTGCGTTAATTAATACCTCCATTTGCCCCGTAAATATTATAAGAGGCGACTTTGGAGATACGTTAAGGTATATTTTCAGCTTTAGGCTAGCGACCTGTCATACCTGTCAAATTAAACCTAAAAATATGCTAGAAATGGGCACAAAAAGTGAAATAGAAAAGGTTTTGTCTGTGCAGTGTTTCGTGTGCTCTGCCTACTCCATTTGGGATGTGCGTATGTAAAATGGTGTCAACGTCGGCTACAAACCGTGAAATAGATATGGCTTTGTCTACCTTAGGTTTAGTGTGTTCTAAGTACTCCAAACCCTTAAATTGGCAGTGTACACTGTGATGTACATTGTCAAATGTTTCTTTTTTTTAATTTTTTTGTAACTAAAATTTTTGACTTCGTTTCCCTGCAAGAGGCTCGAATTCACGACTTTTTTAATTCTTGCCCATTTAAGGGTTAAGAAAAGTGATGTCCATGTATATCATACGTAGACTTATTTAGGCCGAAAGGTTTAAGCCGCTTGCGTATACCAACAGCCGTGTATAACTATAACAAGAAAAGATTCAACTCAACGAGCACAAAGCAAGCGTCGGAAGTGGATTTTGATAGAATCAACACGGCCCGCAGAAGTGTCGGCGGTGCCCCTCGCGGTTGAATACACAAATTCAGTCCCAAAGTTCCCAACTCCTCAAGGAGAAGTTATAAATTGTTATTCTTTGAACGGCCAGAATGGGATTCGTGATTTTTTCCACACAAAATTACCATATTTTCGTCGGAAAATCTTTGATTGTGCCGAATTGAAATCTTTTCGATTACCGCTTTGAATTCAACACAAAGCGCGTAGCCCTTTGGTGTCCACAATGCCCAAATTTCATGGAAATAATTACATTGTCGTCTTATTTATTGCCTCAACAATTGTTAGCATGATATAAATCAAACTAGAAAGTATTCCCAGTGCACTAAATCAGACGCTAAACAGGTTTCGTACATTAACTATTGTAATGCCGTTGTCTCAACCTTTAACGGGACATAAAGTTTATAATAACAAAGGCACTTGACTCAAAATCTTCACAAACCACACGCAGAGCTCGAGAGCCAGTTTCATTAGGCCCTTCTCCACCAAAAGTTGTAACCAGCTGGAGTTCAGCTTACGCTGGGCAGCGGGGCAATGCTTCTTTTTGTAAAGGTGAATTTATAACGCTGAAATTGTTATCACGTAGGCTGAGACGTCGTTACAAACAATAAAAGTAATTTTTACGACTGGCAACCCTTGCGTTAATAAATTAAAAAGTTAGCTGGGGCGAGACAATGCCACTTCACCCTGTAACCCGGAGATCTAAGTTTTGCCGCCCTTGGCTAATAGACGGCCGGCGTAGGGTTGAGGCGACTACGATTCTTTTTAAACAAATGAATATCGTTAGGTTTAGTTTATGATTTCACTGACAACTATTATTTTCAATTTCATTGCTAGCCTGTCGAGTAAAGCATACCTAAATTTATTTATTTCGTTATTTCTAATGACATCCACGGAAGAAATAGAGAAGCATAACTCTAAAGCCGACACCACACAGAACATATAAAAAAAGATATACATATATCCGAGTACAATTCAACAGACAAAATGTAAAAAAAAATCTGTTTAGTTCGTCAGTTAGATTACTACTTATTGTTGTACACGTATTCACAAAAATATAGATCTGAGAATATAACGCTTGGAAGTGAAAGCTACTGAGTACAAATTGTACCTTTTTTATACGTGTAGAAAATGTGCACTCTTTGAGTAAAAACGATTTGTACCTAGGAGGTGACGTCACAAGCCCCCACTGAAAACCTTAACCGATATGAAATGGTGTCATGAAAAATTTTAAATAAATATTCCACACAGCATTAAAAATATCCGCCAAAAACTAAATAAATACAATCAAACTCAACCCTAAGCCGTTTGATTGGGTGCGTACACACTGCACTTTGTCGAGTACCCCAAATTAATTTTTGAGAACAAAATCCATTAGCGAATGAAGCTTTTTCAACCCATTGTCTAGGGTTGTCACATAATTTACGCACGAAACTCGATTGAAGTCGTTTTTAAACGAAAGGGCGGCAAATGCGTGTACCGTACCAAGAAAAACATTCGCTTTTTTTGAAACTTTTGCACTTTGTGCTATAGTGATAGAGGTCATTGTCGTGTGTAAGTTTTAAATGCAGCTGTATTTTTACATTGTTAGTATGTGTTTTCTTGTCAACTCTATGATTTATGTCACACAATTGTCTATAGTTAGCGTGTAAAGAGAATTCTCCGCATCGTCCTAGCTTTCTGTAGGTTTTTTGTGTCGTATTTAATTTTGCATTGTTATGATGGTGGCATTTATGGGTAAGAATTTATTGGAGCAAAGGGTTTTGTATTAATTTATTGAGATTGCAATAAATATGGTTTGATGGCAATAAAATTGGGATCCGATTTTCTTTTATTGTTGGCTGTTCCGTTTGATTTAAGGCGAAACTGATTGGTTAAAACCTTAATCCATATAAATTTAGCGTTTTGTCACCTGACACTAGGGTTGCCAACTTTTTTTGGACCCAATATAGTAGTTTTGACTTCAGAACCCATAAAAATATAGTAGTTCGGGAATTATTAATAAAAAATATAGTAGGTTTCAAATAATATTTAATTATTTTTTAAATAATTTTTTACTGCTTTGAGCTTTCATTAACAAATTTTTGTTTTTCAAGAAATTGTCAAAGCAATAGAAGCACTGCGGGGTGTATGTAAATGTAAGTAACATTTTCGTTCAGAAATATTCTGTAAGTGTGATGAAAAAATAGAAACCAAGTTTAGCGACTTTGATGATAAAAATATAGTAGTTTTGCCTACTATATTTTATTTATAAAAATATAGCAGTTGGACCCCTAATATAGTAGGATACTATATTATATAGTAGGGTTGGCAACCCTACCTGACACACTCAATTATTATTTAAAATCTATTAGTTCCTACTAGCTAGTACATCCAAACCGAATTTCGTCATCCTTGACCATTCCACATAGATATTCAAAAAAAGGTTCCATTTCCAAACATATTTTTTATTCCGTATTCAACATGCAAAATCCAGCCAGCACGCTACAAAATGTAACCAGCCAGCAACAAGCCATCAAAACCGCCGCCATTACAAATTTAAAAGCAGAACGAACGAAACAAAAAAACGATCACCGGCGATTCGCAAACACCCTTTTGTCTACGTCAGCTGTGTACATTCGATGTATTCACGTAGGATTATGCGCACAATGAACGATCAAAATAACTATAAAAATACAATAAGCTGCTTATACTTGTACGCTTAATATACGCGCAAAGCGTTCTCCGATGTATTGATATTGTTGATTTTATTTAGGTCGGTGGTATTATATTTTTATGGCGCTCTTACTGAAATTAAAGTACTCTTAATCATGCTGTCATGAAACTGTTTGCGGATCGTGCGTTTTGTTACACTCTGTGTTTTTTAGGGTTCAGTGTAAGTACCTAAAAGAAGCAACGGAACCTTCAGGTAAGATAAACAGGTGTTTATTCCCATGCTTACTGTGTGATTGCATAGCTAGCTGCAAAATAGAGAGATATTTCATTGTTTTAGAAGACAAATTGGCAGATTTTTTGGAACATAAAGAAAGGCGATTTAAACCGTAGTTTTGACAAGAAGCACTATGCCCTTGGTACAATGGTATAAACTTGAGAAAAGATCCTGTTGCGTTTGTCTCTCTGTGTGTGTTCAAATAGTCAATAGATTTTTTTAATGCAATGTACCTATTATGACGCATTTTTTAACTATTCGAACTCATCACACATCTTTAGTTTTTCATTTACAACATACCCAAATATTTACTTGCAACTAATACTCGTATTAACTTGTTGGTTCCCATTGTATTCTAATCACTTTACCATACTTTTAACCTGCAAAGGGCGTAATTTAGATTTCTTTTTCTCAAATAACTCTAACATGAAATTGAGGTTTTTCACCCAACACAAAACCTTTTCATATGGTGTCGGATGTAGAATAACACCTCTCCATTTTTTCCTTGGATAGCGTAAGAGGTGACTAAGAAAGAGGTTTAGGCTTTATTTTATCATACCTCTATTACCTATGTTAAAAAAATATAAGTAACTAATTCAGAGCCTGTACCAGACTAAACTTCTGTTTTAAATTTGTAAGTTTTACGTGCCTAATATTTAAGTTTATTTTCCACTGAATTATTTGTACTTTATAAACACAAGCCTTACGCGATTAAAAACTGGCCAGCATCACATTTGTGTATAAATAAATGTGTAATAGAGTTCCGCAGTGTCACCCAAAAAAACGTCTTCCGGACACAATGACGTCACATTAGGGCCGCCGCACACAGCTGCCCGCTATCTCCGATCTAAAGCCGATCGTACACTTAGCGAAAATACGGTTATCTTAAATACGATCTCGCCTCTACTAATCTGCCTTTTGTGTCTTTCTGTTTGTTGTTACGTTTTAGGGATGTTTTGTGCAATTAGTATTGGGGTGTGAATATGAGATATCTCGCGTATTAAGGATTTGTGCAATTGATTTTATTTACGAGGGCTTTTTGTGAGGGTTTCTTTTTGTCTGGTTCTTTAAGGTTTCTTTCAACATTTGGCCTTCATAAGTCTCATCACATAGCAATTCAAGTAACGACTTTGTCGCATCAACTTGGTGCCACATGTACCTACAACACACTAAAAAACTCTCAGAATTAAACATCAATAGTACGGTATAGAAAATTACCTACATCTTTATGTGAAAACAGATCTGATGTAAATGAATTTAAAATTTTCAATACGAATCTAATTGGCAAATTTTACTAATTTTACCGTAACTACTCTTTATTAAACCATACTGCTTTGCCGCTTTTGTGCAAAACTCTGTATAACCCCAACACTGCAAACATAATTGAGGTAAATCATCATATTTTTCCTAATACGGGTAGGCAGAACACAAGAAACGTACGTTAGAGTTAGACAAATCCATGACTTAAAGGGATATACCTAATAATAGTGTCAGACTGTCAGCTTATCACCTATACCCTCCTACATCCCTAGTCGGCCCTACTGCTACTCTAGTCGCATCGTCACAATACTGCCAACATAAGAACTCAAATCCGTTAAACATATGCGTTCCAAACCCGGTCCGCAAACAAGAATCGAATCAATAATCGATAATCGTCCCCCGGCTTCTTATAACGAACATCTTTGTGTAACTTGGACTTTTATCATTCTCCCTTGCCACTGCTTTTGACAGTTCACCTAATTGATTGTTTTTTATTTGCTTTTTTTAGGGTTCCTCGCTCGGAGGGTGCTAATCGGCACTCTTTTAGTTGAGCTTAGCTGTCTGTCTGTCCATCAGTCACTAGGATCTTTAAATGATTCATATTATAAGCACTTACTTTAGAACTAGCTAGAACTTCGAACTTTGGTACGATGTATCTTATCAATTAATGTTGTTGTACTTAAATGTGTGATGAATAATAATATAATGTACATGATACAGTTATTTCTATTTTATTTTTGATTCGATTTAAATCTCGACTTTTGTACTTCACGGAACCCTTAAGAAACGAGTCCAGTTCGTACCTGACCGGTTTTTTCCCAACTCCAGTTGTTGGCGGGAAATTCAAAAATCGAAGCTTTTAAACTATTCTCAAGTTGTGATTGAATTGGCTGGCTGGAATATTTTTAAAATTGGAACGCCGTTCCGTTTTCATAGCTACATTTTTGAGCTATGATGCCAATTAAAAAGAGAGTTGTTGTGTATTGAGTCCGTTTTGTTCCTTGTTTTCGACAATCAGTTTTGTAATTATGTTTTTTTTTCTTTTTTCATTTAATTAGAAACAAACAATGTCAGTATTTCAATCTCATTTATAAGAGTTCCAGGTTGATTTTAGTTCCACTCTGAATTTTACATAGCTTATTTATTTGCATAGTGATTGAGTAAGTCATTTAGTTTTTAAAGTAGTCAAAGGGAGTACATAACCTACTTACATTTTTTAAACTATAAATTTGACTAGCGGTTTCCTTACAAATTGCAATAAAATTTATTTTTACCATAATTATGAGGCAATTTACACAAAACCCAAGCCTACATAATACTGAAACACTGCTATTATTACCTTTTATGCAACCAAATGCATCAACTCACCGATTATCTTTTGTTTATGATCGTCTTTTGTTTTTTGCAGTTGTCATTGTTCCGTGATAACGGTTTCAAAACGGACCATGAAATTTTTCGAACTGGCCATAATGGAATCTTTTGTTTCCAATAGGGTTTCTGAACACCCTTATTCTTATTTTAAATGTCGTCATATTGCCCACTGGTGTGGTTTGGTCACAGAGTGATGTCTGGTTACCTCCGACCCAAAACTAAAAGGGCATATCTCCGTGGAAAGTCGAATGTAGTTACGCCGTTTTTGTTGGTGAAGATTTGCCATTCTGTAGTCATCCGTAATTGTTTGTAGGTTGGGTTCACAATTCTGGTGTTTGGTGATTGGCGACTTTGTGGTGACAACAGTTACCGGGAAAATGTTGTGTTCTGTGAAAACAATGAGCTGAATGTTAAGAGAAATGTCTACAAACAGCGGGCTTTGATGTTTTAAACGGTTAGATGCGGCTTATGTATGAAATTAAATGCTTCACGAAGTTAAGAGCGTGCAAACACAATTCGGCGATTTTGATGTTTTTCAAATGCTTTACAAAGCTATAAATCCTTAAGTTTTTAAAGAAAAACTACTGTAACATATAAATAAACTCTTTTTCTTGGGATGAACGGTAAATATTATTTTATTAGCAACACAGATTTCTTTTACTTAGCCAATTTGTTGAAGGGTTTTCACAAAAATACGCGTCAGAGCTGTCTTTCACTTGAAAATTTTCCATTAAAATTTACTATAAACGATATAAACTTGTTATTATCTGATAGACAATATAGTATACTGAGGAATAACGGTGTTACATGAATCAAATTATTGGTTTTTATTATTCAAATATCATTTTACATAATTTCAAAATTGAACCATTACTTTATTTTTTTTCTCATTGATTTTAATGTAATTACAAATGAAACAATTTTGTTGTAAATTTACAGAATATGTTTAGTCTAACCAAATTTTTTCATGGCTAAATATGAGTTAATTTATTTTTCACGATTTTTTAAACTTTGGTCCAAAACCACTAAGGTCAGGTGGGGGAAGAGAAACGCAGGGGTAGGAGGGCACTACAGACCATACTCACTCATAACTCGACGAGTTATGGTCTGTGGTGCCTCTTACCCCTGCCCTGCCCCTGAGTTTCTCTTCCCCCACCTGATCTTATATTACGTTCGTAAAAAATGTTTGCGCCCTCTTAATTTTGAATACGATTGAGAAATAAATATGTAAGTGGCTTGTATTTTAATAAAAATCTAGACATTAAACAAAGGCGCAATTTGTATAAAAATTACGTTTTAATGGGTGAAATCATCCGACTTTTGAAGGCCACATCCTTGTTGCGCTGATAAATATGAAATAGTGTGATAAAAACAAAATGAATTGTGGTGATTGAAATAATTTGGTGAAAACAGTAAAGGAAAAGTGCCCCAGATAGATTAAGTACTAAGGTAAAGTAAAAAATTTTTTTGAATATTGCGGGTGCTCTTTTACCCCGGACGCTGTAATTTAGCCGTTTCAAAATCGACCTATCTATAGACCGCTGATTTGTCGCTAGGACAACGTTGGCGTTTTAAATACGACGTCCCAGGTCTAGAAAAAGATGCATCTACACTTAACAACTGCAAATGCTGGCTCGTTTATTACGAATCTTAAAGTTTACGGGCAAGCGTGTCCGCGGCACAAAGCGTCCCCTAAAACAACGCCATAATAGTCCCAATAGGAACCATGGAATGTGTCTTTTCTTCTATAATGGCTCCCTTTGTTGTTAGGATGTCATAAAAATTAACTTTAGTGGCATCGGTGAAAGCTTTGATAGTAAAAGATATTACTTCGAAAGTGACAACCCTGAAACATCGCAACCGGCTGCGAACTCCAACGGAAAATAGACACATTTTCCTAAGTACTATGGTTGTTTTTTGTGTGGGTGGGAACGAGTGGTTATGCTGCTAGGGTTGTCAAAAGTCGCTTTTGTCTAAACAATTACAGCGGGTATTGTAATAGCATTCATTTCTGTTGGTCTTCCTATTGATAGGCCTTTTTTGTTGTCTGGGTGTCCGAACCACATCATAAATCAGATGGTACGAGCTGACCATCTTAAACGTACATTCACGTAACTCGAAATCAAACTCTATCTCGTGAGGCGTAGATGCTGATTGGAATATTCTCAGGTGCATAGGTTACCGTGGTTCAAGTCTTGCGCTGGCGCTGTCAAATGATGTACTTTGCTATTGACGTGTCTATTCAAAAACTTCACTCATTTGATGTTTTTATAAACGATAAATTTTCAATTGTCCGAAGACATTGTAAATTGGCATATCTAAACATCAGCCAAGTTACTTCTGCTGGTAATGTAAACAGGTTAGGTCACGTGCTGCAGTTTATTGAACTTTGCCGTTCTACAGCGTTCTACGCGTTGTGTAACAAGTGTAGTAGTTGCCTTAGAGTGACAAGGTACTTTGAGTTAGTCCAGTATGACTAAGTTTCAAAAATGTGTTTTTTGTTCGTCCATTCCGATGGCGTAACGTAACGCTAGTGGGTTCGGTTTCGAATTTTTTCGTCGAATAAATTGAGTATTCATTCTTTAAGAATGCGTTATTTTGAAGTTTTCAAAACAGTGGTTAATAGCATTTTTGCGTGTAATGGTGCTATTAATGCTGTCAGAATGCATGTAATTTTGTTGTATGAAGTGTAAATGATGATTAATGTTGAGGAAGTATTATCTGTGGCTTTATTTACGCTTAGCCGTTTTAATATGAGTGTAATCACTGATCATACAATGTCTGTCTGTCATATTAGATACGTAACATTTGGTGGTGATATTATGGCGAAAGAGCGTCGTAACGACTTGTCGTATCATTATTTATTTCAAAACGTTTATGACTGTAAATTTTAAGTAAAAACTGTATTTTTTTTATAAATATTGGTTCCATTTAAAATTATTCTCGTTCATTAATGTTAATAAGTTATTTTATTTAATAAATTTACTAAAAAAATTAAGACAATCTCTCTTTGAATCAAGATTCTTTCGTGTTTTGACAGAGGTAAAATAGCCGCGTTTTTTTTTCAGTGACGTATCTATAAATTTGACACAATCTGCATCGGTCCCTTTCTTTAAGCTGAAAATTTCAGAATATATTTTATTTGAAATTACTTCTGCAATCTGGTAAAACTGAAAATTATTAATGCCTATACACTTACTATTGTACGTTCTTAATTCAAACGTCATCAATGTCATCATACGAGGGTCAAACTGAAAGTTTCGGGAATAGAAAAAAATATCCAGTTAAAATGATCAAAAGTAATTTTATTGCTTTTGAAAGTATTCTCCCTTATATTAAATGTACTTTTACATACGTTCAAACCAGTTTTTGAAGCACTCATTGAACGCTGAAGGTGGGGTCGACAAAATGGCCGTTTTGTACGCCTCCACGGCATCTTCTGGCGCCTGAAACTGCTTACCACGTAACTTATCTTTGATTTTGGGGAATGTGAAAGAGTCATTGGGGCTTAAGTCAGGGTTGTATGGAGGATGGTTCAGTAATTCGAATTTTTCACCGTCTAGATAGTCCTTTGTTAACCGAGCCGTATGGGAGCTGACATTGTCATGGTGAAGGATGATGCGACGATTGAGGTTTTTTTTTTTCTCAGTTCACCACACACACTCAGCAAACAAATGGTTGCATACCAATCGGCATTGACTGTTCTACGGTCATCAAGAGGAATTGTAGCCACGTGACCCGATTTGGAGACAAAACTAGCCACCATCTTTTTGGCCGTGCTGCGAGAGCGAACCACTTTTGTCGGCTTAATCTCGCCTTCATAGGCCCATACTCGAAATTGGTTTTTAGTTTCAGCCTCATAGGCGTATATCCATGACTCATTATCCAATACAATACTAAAAACTGCATTTGAGCTTCTTCTGTTGATTTTATTTAAAGTTTCGGGGCACTAATCGACACAAGTCGTTTTCGGTTCGTCGAACAACTGATGAGGTATCCACCGGGAAAACAATTTTTGCACGCCTAACTCTTGCTGTAGAATAATTTGTATTTGACTCATTCCAATGCCCAGAGACTCCTGAATTTCCCGATATGTCACAAGTCGGTCTTCCGTAATCAGTTGACGCACAACATTGATGTTTTCTTGGGTGACTGCCGATTTTGGTCGACCTTCACGCACATTGTCCATGAGGGAAACACGGCCACGTTGAAATTCCGAAAACCACCTGTATATTGTGGTCATCGAAGGGGCTTCATTATTAAAAGCAGCAATCATCCGGTCTCCACATTATTTTTGTGTTAATCCACTTTTAAAGTCGTAGTAAATCATAGCTCTTAAATTTTCACGTGACAATTCCATGTTGGGCAGCGACTCATCAAGTTCAAAAAACAATTGAAACCGAACCATTGTTTTTTTTTTCTATGTGGCCAGTGTTTTAAGATAAGGAAACTTTGACGATTGTAAAAAGGTATAATACGTGATAAAAAATGTTATTTAAATATTAGTTTCCCGAAACTTTCAGTGCAGCCCTCGTAATTTGCAACGATTGGGTTTACTTAAAATTAAACGTTTAAAATTGACCGTTTATATTCTAATTTTAAAATAAACAGAATATAACGTTGTGATGTACGGAAGCATGAGTAAAGTTCATGAATTCGATTTGCTACTGGCCAGTGTTTTTGCAATGACGTGCCCAGATTTAAAAGTAAAAAAGTTGCCACATGCCTTCTTTAATAGTCCTGAAGACGAGTACCTAGCCATTTTGCAACGTCATCGAACGCGTTAGGCGGTTAATTTAACGGCAACACGTGTGTTAATTAATTGTTTCCACCATCACAGCTTGTAAACAAAAGCATTAATTATGACTTCATGATGATCATGCTTTTGTACAGATTTATTAAAACGAAATATGGATAGGATAAAGTTCATTATAAATATTATAATTTAGTTGTACTTTATTGGTCATTATTATTCGTGGTAAAATGTTTAAAAACTTAATATTTTTCAACTATGTATGTACATATTTACTGAGTAAATGTCTAAAATGGGAGTCATTTGAGATTTCGCTTTAGCCTATAGCCAGTATAAAACAGCTTAATACAAGAAAAACTGCCGCCAAATGAATCCGTCATTTGTTCCTCACACAAAGCTAATCGCAACTTAATTTCAAATTCGGAGCTAGTGATGTCCACGGCGGCGTGAACCGACACTCGTCGGCAATCAGCGAGCCGGCGGGGCGCCCCACGTGGCCGCGCAGCCACGTGAAAACCGATTGTGATACACGACTACATCCCTAGCAAGTATAACCCCAAAAAAACACCCTAATACGAGAGAAATTTGGATGCTATTCGCTTGTATACTGAAGCAATTGTTATTAAGATGAATGCACACTCTATAGAGTTTTCCGCTAATTATGCTTCCAATGCTAATACAGAAGGGCGAGAGAATATTTTAATATCATCATGTGTTAAGCATCTACTTCAGGTGATTTACTGTGAGATTGTTTAAAGTTTCAATTAAGCTGAATAATTCGCTGGTGTTAATGAACAGCGTGACGCAGCAACTACTGATAAAGGATGATAATTTCCTTCACACGTATCTCCGAATGAAGGGGCGTACAATAATGCTTTTCATCGCGGAACAAAAGTAGCCCGCGCTTGAGAGAAGCCTGCTGATACGACAGAAGCAATCCAGATAATTCTCATTACACACATTTCACTATTCGATATTGTCAGTCGGTTTTAAAATGTTATTATGCGGGCCGGCGGGCGGTCTCGATTCGAGCAATCGGCGTCTTTGTGAAACATCACTACTGTTAACGGATCCCGGCGAAATTTCAAATGTCATCGTTCCAATTCGAAATTCAATTACTTGTAATTAATGCGGCGCGCCGGTGGCCGAAACAATGGCGGCGGCTCAAACGCTGGCAGGTTTTTGTGAGCTTTTTTTTCTTTTTTTGAAACTAGTGATGATATCTGTTTCGACTAATGAATTTGATAGGTTGGTTGCAGTGTGGTGCTGCTGGTTTCGGGAGTCGAGAAGCAATATAGCCGCAACAAGTGGCTATAACACTTGAAATAGTCATCGTGTTGTCTATGTAACCTTTCGTGTACTCTGCCTACACCATTTGGAGAGACGTGTGGTGTCAACGATCTACGGTGTGCCGGGAAGCCAATTGTCTTGACCGTTTTGTTTTGGTTTCTTCATTGCATATAGTTTTGCTTGTTGCTGTTGTGCTTTACCTAGGTACATGAATTAAGACTGGGAGTAAGTACTTATTATTTTTCTTAAATTCAAAATGTTCTTTCACACAAATATCTAATTACTTTTTTTTTACTAAAATTACTAAATAAAATTAAATGTCACAAAAAAAAACAAAAATATAAAAAAATATATAAAAGAACTTTTTTTTTAGTCTGTATTATATTGACATAGGTGTTCCAATACAACTACATAGTGGCCATAGTTCCTAAATTTCTTCCACAGTGTGTTTCTGTAAGATTAAAAATTAAAAAAAATCTACGTAAGCTATAAAAAGGGCTCTATTAAACATCATTCTCAAGTCTCCCAGGGCTTCATATCATTCTAACCTCCCGTTGTTGACTAACCTTGATGATGATTAAATCAAAAAGCTCAATAAAACCCTAAACTTGACCCTCCCACTCAACCAGCAAAGCGGTGTAATCTCCTATTGTCCCAAGTTTTTAAATTTCGTCACAGTAGCAAAGAAAACAATTATGCAACGTGTTACTTAACGTGTCCGACTGGATTGTCACAATGGTATAAGAGCAGGTATTGTAGGCAGCCGGGTAGGCTGGCCACGTCTCGTTATTAAGGAGAGACTAAGAGATTTTAATTAATGGTGTTTAGAATAACTATTTGACGGCCGAATAGCCCAGCGGATAGAGAACCTGACTGTGAAGCTTGAGGTCCCGGGTTTGATCCCCGGTCGGAGCAGATGTTTGTATGATAAATACGAATGTTTGCTTTCGAGTCTTGGATGTTTATCTATTATATAAGTAAGTTTATCCGTTGTCTAGTACCGTGAAACAGTCAACGTGAAATAGTCAAGAGTGACGTAGGTATGTATTTATGCAAATTAATCAAAAATAATAGGCTATTATAGCATCTTGAAGCCAAAACTTTATGAGCCATTGTAGTGTTTTATTCATACTTTTTTCAGTTGATCTTATAAAACTCCTGGAGAAATTTTGCGACTTCATACACAACTAGAATTCAGCCCGACATGCTTGTCTAAGTAGCTCTTCATGCTACCCTGTCGCCTAAAATATACCTTTACAATTTCCTTAGTCACATCTCACGACATCCACGGAAGAAATGGAGAGGCGTTATTCTAAACCCGACACCACACGGCCCGGCTTTTCATACAGCTACTTATTCTCACTTTCTTATTAGCATCGAATTTAACATGACCACGACCACTCTGTCAAGAGTGTACGACTAGGAAGGAAACTTATTCTCACACATCCTTGGAAGAAAAAGTATTGATGTTTTAGGATTTCCCTATTAAATAGGCAGAGGTGGTCACCCTACAGGCCAGTGGGCGGCATAATAAGATAATGCTGGACGCACAATGACGAGGTGCGACGGCATCCGTTTGGGAGAGGGGGGGTGCTGGACGGGATGCGTCGCGTGACGCTTTTTAAGACGTCCAAACAGTCTAAGAGAAACTGGGCCATCATTCTTTGAGGTGACATAAGGTAAAGTCACCGGTAATGGACAATGACTCTTATTTACTACCCACTAAGGAAAAGTCATTTGTTTTACAACAATCAATTCACAACTACCCCGTGTGGTGCCGGGTTAGAATAGCACCTCCCCTTTCCTTCCCGTGGATGTCGTAAGAGTCGACTCTGGGAAAGGGTTAGTGTATTGTGGGCGATGGGCTAGCAACCTGTCACTGCAATATCACGTTTAATTATCTTGTTACCCTGAGATTGCTAAACGTGGTACTGGATTTTTTAATTCATGTGCTCTGCCTACCCCTCTTGGGAATACAGGCGTGGGAGTATGTATGCAATTAACAACTCTATGGTCTTTATATTATGAACAGAGATCGGAAAAATTTGCGACATTGTTTACAATAATGTGGACATGACTCCAAAATTAATCAAAATGTCAATTAATTATTCGTTGAAATATAATTTGAATTTTTGGAGATAATAGTTTATTTATAAAGTGCTTAATATGCACGTAATACTATAGTAACTTAAAAAAAATTACGTTACGACGACAATGAATTACATTAATGATTACTAGCAAAAGGTTCGTATTTAAAATGGGTATCGTTTCTGTAAATATTTATGTACTTATAATAAATAAATAACGATTTGGAAAAAAAAATCTGTCAATTTTTTTTTATAAAACAATACTTTGACTAATTTTTGGATATATTGACTAGGAATCAAATTATGTGTAAGGTAAAAATAAAAAAAAATGATACTAGAAGCGGCTGCGAAGCGTGAAATAGTTTAATCATGGTTACGTCTATTTCAAGTTTCGTGTGCTCTGCCTACGCCATTTGGGAACGTAAACGTGATTATTATGCATGTATGTATGTACGTAAAAAAATAATTAACCGAATAACATTTGGATTAATTTTGGAGTCATGTCCACATAATTGCAAACAATGTCGCAAATTATTCCGATCCCTGATTATGAATGAAGTGTCTGTCACGGTGTTTGTCAACTTAAACCTTAACTGGTGCCGTTACCTTACATACATACGTCACCCCCGTCTTCGCAAATTGAGTACACGGGGACACGAAACGCTACACAGACAAAACCATGACTATTTCACGTTTAGTACCCACTTACATATTTTTAACTTTTAAACTAAGTCGTATAATAGTCAAGTTGCTAGTCCGCCGCCTAGCCAACCAATTCAATCTCTACATATAGTCTCCTGTCCAACATACAAGATAGAAATAGGTGTCTTAAGCTTATATTAATTAACTACAAACACGCAATTATAAAGAAAATTGTTTGGATTTTTTCCCTTTATAATTGCGTAACCAAGCCCTAATTCCCCAAAGAAGGCCCCCACAAAGGCTCGCCACTCGTCTTTGTACCGCGAGCTAACACCTGCCTCAAATTGCCTTATTACAGCCTTTACTGAAAACTTTACTCAAAGCCTAAAAAATGTGGTAGAAGTGGCCATGATACGTGAAATAGTCAAGGCTATCTATATGGAGTTCCGTGTGCTAGCCTAAAATTATTTAAGTGTGTAAGAGGCAACTGAGGAAATAGGTTTAGGTATGCTTTAGACATAGTCCGTTGCCTAACCGACAAATTAAATTTTCAAGTCTAGTTAACACAGGAAGGAAATAAGTGTCTTAGGCTTTAGATATAAACTACGAACACGCAATTATAAAGGGGAAAAGTAATCCACACACCAAGCCCTAATTCCCCAAAGAAGGCCCCCACAAAGGCTCGCCACTCGTCTTTGTGTCGCGAGCTAACACCTGCCTCAAAGTGCCTTACAGCCTTTACTGAAAACTTTTTGTATACACATTACTGCTAACTCAACCTAAGAAATGTGGTAGAAGTGGCCACGAAACGTGGAATAGTCAAGGCTGTCTATATAGCGTAACTTAACCAAACTTAACCTAACCTAAAATTATTTATGTGTGTATGTAAGAGAGGTTTAAGTATGCTTTAGGCATAGTTCGTCGCCTAACCAACCAACTCAATCTCCATAGTCACATACAGGAAAGAAAGAGAGGTGTCTTAAGCATTTATTAATTAACTACAAACACGCAATTATAAAGAAAAGTGTGTGGATTACTTTCCCCCTTTATAATTGCGTAACCAAGCCCTAATTCCCCAAAGAAGGCCCCCACAAAGGCTCGCCACTCGTCTTTGTGCCGCGAGCTAACACCTGCCTCAAAGTGCCTTACAGCCTTTACTGAAAACATTATTGCTAGATCAAAGCCTAAAAAATGTGGTAGAAGTGGCCATGATACGTGAAATAGTCAAGGCTGTCTATATGGAGTTCCGTGTGCTAACCTAAAATGATTTACGTGTGGTAAAAGGTGACTAAGGAAATAGGTTTAGCTATGCTTTAGGGTCTCACCAAACCAGTCGACACCTTTTCGGCAAATTGCGGGTAGAAAAAGCTTTATATCAACACAATAAGGGCGAACAAGACGTGAATTGGCTCGGCCATTATCGGTCGAACGAGCCGAGCCGATTGACGTCTTGTTCGCCCTTATTGCGTTGACATAAAGCTTTTTCTACCCGCATTTTGCCGAAAAGGCGTCGACTAATGTGGGGAGACCCCTAGGCATAGTCCGTTGCCTAACCGACAAATTCAATTTTCAAGTCTAGTTAACACAGGAAGGAAATAAGTGTCTTAGGCTTTAGATATAAACTACGAACACGCAATTATAAAGGGGAAAAGTAATCCACACACCAAGCCCTAATTCCCCAAAGAAGGCCCCCACAAAGGCTCGCCACTCGTCTTTGTGCCGCGAGCTAACACCTGCCTCAAAGTGCCTTATTACAGCCACTGCTTTTACGTAGTATGGCTTATCAACGCGGAAAACTGCGAAACATCAAAGGTGGACGGGAATGTTTTCAGTCGCTCTTTCGCCTTTTTTCAATGGCAATTAGTTTGCGCTTTGCCGTTGCTTTCGCGCCTGTGTTGGAGTGGGAGGTTGGTTTCGGTGGAGGTGGCATGGGAGTACAACCGTACTGTAATAATATATAGTACAATATTGCGGGTCTACGAACTAGTGTAGTTCTTACGTAATATTACATTACCAAAACCGAAGTCTACCTTCGTTTTTGAGAGAGGCACATGTATCCGAAATCCAAATGTATTTAAGTACAATCATTATTTTGTGGTTAATAACTACTGTTTGTCACAATGTATGTTTGTACAATGATGTAACTTCATCTGTATGTCGTTATTTATATATATTTATAGCTTACTAGCTTTTGCCCCGCGGCTTCGCTCGCATTAGGTTTAGATTTTTCATACAACGGGATTTTCCTGCTAATTCCCGTTAACGTGGGAATTTCGGGAATTCCTTTCTTAGCGGATGCCTACGTCATAACATCTACCTGCATGCCAAATTTCAGCCCGATCCGTCCAGTGGTTTGGGCTGTGCGTTGATAGATCACTATGTCAGTCAGTCAGTCAGTCAGTCAGTCAGTCACCTTTGAGTTATATATATATATAGATTGAGAAGAATTGTTGGTAACTCTAGGCATGGGTGAGATTATTAATGCTAATGCGATTGCGGCACGTGATTCAAACTACGTCGGTCAACGAACGTCATTTTTACACTAGACTGTCCGCCAGCGGTCGTCACCTGGTCAGGCTATGACTGTGACAGCTGATGTTCGCCGAATGCGGCCGGCTGCTGTGTTTTTCCGGCTCAGGCAACCGCTTCAAGCGGCTAGGAACTTTGTATTCTACAGCGTGTTATACAATGTACTTCATTCTAACGCACAAGGTAAACATTTTACAAATACTTACGACGTGAAATCTTTTTTACCATGTTTAAAGCTAATAAATAATTGTATTTAATTTAATTTCATTAAAATTTTACAACAACAAGCAGCGACCCGTTTGTTTTTTTATTTATCTAGTTTAGTAGTAGTTTAGATATAGGTATGCACTTAGTTTAAAATTTGGTCTATTAATTTATTGAAGTATTGTATTATAAGCCTATGTTAAGTTTGCAAGCACTGTACAGGGAAAGAAGTGTTATGCTGGTTTGAGCACGTGGACTGAATAAAGCAGTAAAAGGATGTGAAAGAAAGTTTACAAGGAAAGTGTGTTAGGTAAATAAGTAAGTAAAACCTCATTATTATACGAAAATAAGGAAAACTCATAGGAATATGAATATGGTTTACAGAAGCATGTCAATTTTGGCTCTCTGGTTCAATTCACTAATGAGAGCTAACGTACTACTTTAGGTATGCAGCTGTATGTGCAGCCGCGTGGAAAAAAGAAGACCTACTGCCGTATCCGAAGTGCGCACCAACTGCGCTCGCGACATTCGCACCTCCTCGCAAAAAAGGGTGTCTTAAACTATAATTTTATTGATATAAAACCGCGGCGCGTTAATTAAGCCTTTAACTCGTTTAAATTTAACCCTTGGTTAACCCCAGACTTTCGGTTAGTACCAATTTATAGTGCACCTAATTAGCAGTGAATCGTTAGATCGCTCGACCGAAGTTAGTTCAACAAAACCTTTTTTAAACAACGTAATTAAAAACCTTTGATTCCGTTGAGACATAGCAGCTTTAATTATAAAAATCGCTCATTAAAAATGGCAACGATTACAGCGACAACTTCGAATTCGACTTTACAAAAGTCGAAAAAGTGATCTCGTTAAAAGTTTCCTGTCACTTGCTTTACTCAATTGCTGTCTAGACATTCACTCGAAACCAAACCCAGAACAATCTTTGGAACAAAAGCGTCAGCCGAGACCACACCTTACTTCGGCACTTGGTAAAGTGTATATTAGATTAATTTGAACCTTCTTAGGGGATGCCGAAGTCGTTGCATCGGCTTCAGACAATGGACTGGAAGTGGCAAATGAACCTCTTTGTGAATGCGAAGTTGAAGTGACGCTAAGAAGTGGGGTGTCATTTTCAGATTTACTGCACAAAAAGGAGTCTTTAGACGTAAATCGATAAAAATACTTTATTATAATATACTGAAACCTTAGGAAAATCTTGTAGAACGCAAGCTCATTTAAGGATGACAGCCAATAGGGAAATAGTTGAACCAAACTTATTTAGTGAATGCATCTTTGCATAGTTTAGATTTCTTTGTCGATTTCATGAATTTTGTCTACACATATTTTCCTTCTATCTTCTGTCAAATTCTTTACATTCATTGTTCTCAATATAACCATAATCTAGTTTATCTTTGTGACGAATTTATAAAGACGTCTTTGGCTCAATCACTACTTCCAAATCTATTACATACATATTTTAATCTGCAATCAAGCTGCTCCATTCATCTTTCTTAGATCAAAACCGCAAAATAAATAGGTATATTGAGGTTTTGTCAGAGACAGAGTACTTGATATGAACCTCACTAGATGACGCTCTATATACGGGATCTAAGATACATAGTAAAGTGAAACCTTGCTAATACAATGCCGTATAGTGAAGCTCTGATCTCGGAGAAAAAGCTGTTAAACAGTCTTTATAATTTGGCATAATTCAAATGTTTCGTAATCATACCCTTTCAAATAAAAAACAAGAGAAAAGCGTTAAAAACAAAAGCCTCAATGCAAGCTTTCATTAAACAAAACAAAAACTTCGTATACTTAATACAACTTTCAGTGGAGTTTTACCGTCTTCAGTTACACAACTCTTTGTTAATCTTTTTACTGAGAATAAAGGAATGTAATAAGTATTTTTTTATTTTTCAGTATTACATCAAACGGTCATACTACGTAACAGTTTGTTGGAATCCGAGCTAGTGCTGCCCTTTGACTTTGACTCCATCGTTTAAAAGTTCATGGATAAAAGTAAAAAGACATTCAGCTATAATGTAATTTAGTTACCATATATATTTGACAGGATGTTTTTGCATTATTTACGTGGTTTGATTATTTTACCTCTACGCATGGTATGTACTTACATAAAAGTACGTATCTACTTGTGTTGTGTATGTAATTTAAAGTAGGCAGACAATAAAATAACGTATGTATGTACAACGATTAACTCTACATCCACAGGCACATTAAAATAGTAACAGAACGACATCAAAATACAAGCCGAATATGTCCTGCTGAATTTCGAGTGAAATTATGTGAAACACATACATTCCGACACATTTCTTATTACTGTAGAACTGAATATCACAGCTATGGCGTAATCAGAATCGTACCACCGTCTCCAAAGTATTTGTTTCGTAATATTAATTGTTTTTTTTTGTTCCTTGTTGGGTGTTGGGCGAATTTGTATAGAAAACTTTGTCTAAGGATGGCTAACTCAAGTTAGCTAACTTTACTGGCTATTGACTGCAACCTTGGATTTATTTAATTAATATTACATAATAGAGCTCTCAAAAACAAACAAAAGTCTCTCGAGTCAATGCCTCATAAAGCAGTTTTGTTTTCGAAAAGTCGATATTACTGTTCTTGTGTTTACGATGATTGTAGTTTAGAAAAAGTTTACAAAAAAAACTATTTAGTCCGTCAGATAGATTACAAAAAAATATTGTACTTACACATATTTTTTCCTTTATTTGACAAACGAAAATGACGATAATACCGCTTAAAAGTTTCGCGTGACGTCACAAGTCCCCACTCCGGAAGTTTGATGATCTATATTATCTATAACAATGTCGATGTTTAGTCATTTGAAGTATGTATGTCATATTTTTCCATAGTATAACGAACGGACTAACTAGATTTTTTTTTAACCCAGGACACAAGCTTGTTATGTGAATCATAAAAATCACAACCACGAAATAACACATACATCATTTATACTTCACATACACACGCATAACGACACCCTTGTGTTCTCTAAAGGGGTAGGTATATAACACAGAACAGTATACAAAGAAACAAATCCACAATATTTATTTTTCTATTAAATTATTGTCCAAATTTTTGGATTCCGAAAAGGTTCCATAACTAAATATCAAAATATGTATAGGAAGAATAAAAACTTAGATCAAGTAAAGAAAACAAAAACGTCACCTTGTACCATGAAGTGAGGTTACTTGCTCTGAGAGAACGGACTAGTGAAAAATATCAAACATCTTATCTTATAACAGATGATTCAAAGAAGAAATTAAATAAAATCAAAGTTTAATTATTACCCGTGTGGTGCCAGGTTAGAATAGTACCTCCCCCTTTCTTCCCGTGGGTGTCGTAAGAGTCGACTCTGGGAAAGGGTTAGTGTATTGTGGGCGATAGGCTAGCAACCTGTCACCGCAATATCACGTTTAACTATCTGGTTACCCTGAATGTGCTAAACGTGGCACTGGATTTTTGAATTCATGTGCTCTGTCTACCCCTCATGGGAATATGGGCGTGAGAATATGTATGTATGTATGTATGTTTAATTATTTAGTTTTTAAGTTAAAAGTTTGACAGTGTCAGCTTATTTAATATTTTTCAAAGTTATTATACCTATGAATGCAGATTATTCTGTTTATATATAGTACTAAGTCATTAAAATACTCCTGACTCTTTACAAAATTCGCCCTTCGGGTTTACTTCAAGAACTGCGCTCAAATAAATAACTAGCAGCAATCCTTAATACCTCATTATAAAACTCAACAGCTCCAACCCCAATTCCCTTATAAAATATTAATCACCTTTATAATTCGCGTGAAATTATATTTCATAGTCGGCACCTATCCATTAGAGATGAGCGAATAACATAATGAACATCATAAGAAATGGACCCTAGAACGATTACGTGGCGTTTTTCTAATACATCGCGTATTTGGTTAATAAAGTACAGTTTATATTTTCATTCCTGTGTGGTGCTGAGATCATAACACCTCTCCATTTCCTCCGCGAATGCCGTAAGATGCGACAAGGGAAATAGGTTCGAGTATGCTTTGGGCAGTGGGAGGGGAAACCCTAGACGGATGTTCCGTGACCAAATCGCGGACGTTTTAGAAACAGGTCAGGTCAAGAGTACCCGAAACCGACGAGCGTGTATGAGGAGACTGATGAATGTGGATGAAGCAAAAGAGGTATGTCAGGATCGTAGCGAGTGGAACAAAGTCGTCTCTGCCTAACCCTGTGGGAAAGAGGCGTAACGATATGTATGTATGTATGCTTTGGGGGACAGGCTAGCGATTTAGCAATGATCATAGCTTACTTCGGCATAGTTTTAGTTTTTAAGTCAGATAAAAAAGGTACAATAGTGATAGAATGCTGTCACTTAGAAACCTCAACCTATTTTCGTTTGATGCCTTTTAGCACATCCACAGAAGAAAGCAAGGCTACCGAGCTTTTCATTACTGAGCTGTCCATAGACGATCGATCGATCGGTCTCGTAACAGCCTTATTCTAAATCTGACATCACACGTGGCAAAGATGTTAGTCTCCTCTAAAACGCAATGGACAGTGAATTATGATTTTGGTCGCTGATAAGTGTAGAAGATTAGTGGGCGTGAACGAGCGGAATTTGGAGTCACGTCAGACCAATTAGGTTTTTTTTTCTAATGTGTTAATTTTTCGACACTATGGTCTACTTTTTATACTGTGGTTAATTTTTTTTAGCCTGTGGTAGGTCTTTTAGCTGTGCTACTGTTGGGTTGCAAAAAGCATCGTACATTAATTGTGCACTTTTGGGGTGTTGTGTTTTACTAATAAGACAAAAGCACAAATCAATTCATTTATGTACATACATACGTAATGTATGTTTACGCGGGACTTAATCACGGTATTTTTTAATTACCTCTCGTGATTAAGTCCCGCGTAAACATAAATATGTGTGAGAATCACGAAAGTTTAAAACAGTATACATACGTAAATTGTATATAAACATAACGCCAGTATTTATTTAGACTGACCTGAATAAACCTTACTTATAGACAACCCAAACTATTACGAGTAACCCTGTGAGTTTGGCGTATTTGTAGATATAAGGTTTATTATATTTCGCGATTTTTCGTAGT
Organism: Adoxophyes honmai; assembly: GCA_005406045.1. Classification (NCBI taxonomy): domain Eukaryota; kingdom Metazoa; phylum Arthropoda; class Insecta; order Lepidoptera; family Tortricidae; genus Adoxophyes; species Adoxophyes honmai. The sequence goes on from BHDV01005222.1 coordinate 118,034, forward strand.
TTTACGAGTTACATTTTGTCTCGTATTTTTTTTGAAAAAATAAATCTAAATCAAATCAATTACAAAAACTACGAAAAAGACGTTTGGTCTCGTTAAGTACAAAAATACATCTGGTTACCCTGAAATTGCTAAACGTGGCACTAGATTTTTGAATTCATGTGCTCTGTCTACCCTTGTAGGGAATACAGGCGTGAGAATATGTATGTATGTATGTATGTAAGTACAAACAATCGCGTAACATATAAGGGGGTGATTCGGTTACCCCTAGGGGTGGTGTATCCCTAGACTTTCGCTTAACACTATTTTTTGGGACACCCTGCACCTAAGTGTCTGTAATCTTTTTGTTGTTCTTAGATAATTCCAAATTCAAGACGAGACCCAAATTGAAATGGACAAGGCAACAGTAGGACCGTTCAGTTTGTTTTAAACAAAATGGTCTCCCAACATGGCGATGGATCAGAACCGAATGCATATCTCCGAAAACAACCGCGATGGCAAGACGAATATGAACTGATGTGGTTGTGTTTATGCCGTGAACAGCCATGTTGTTATTGTTTTTTTTATATTCTTTCCGTTAAAAGGCAAAGGTCAACAGCCATGCAGCCAAGTATTGTTTCATGTTGTTCATGATTTGTGATTTTTTTTGTGTTATAAAAATGGGAGAGTAGGAATGACAGGACGAGGTCGTTCCAACTATGTATTCAACATTTTAGGATTTGTCCCGTGTGGTGTGGGATTTTGAATGACACCGCTTCATTTCTTCCGTTGATGTCGTAAGAGGCGACTAGGCGATAGGCTAGCAACCTGTCACTATTATACTTGCCAACATAAACGCGGAACGTGAAATAGTCACGGATATATTTATGTAGGGTTTCATGTTCTCTGCCTACCGCATTTGAGAATAGAGGTGTGAATTATGTAGAACTAGCTTTTGCCCGCGGTTCCGCTCGCGTTAAATTCGGGGTATCACAGAAGAGATAGCACACATACCAATTTTATAGCTTCCTACATTGAAAACTTCCATTCCTCACTTTAGGGAAATAGGCGTTTTGAAGAGACAAAATGTAGCCTATGTCACTCTCCATGCCTTAAACTATCTCTACCTAAAAAATCACGTCAATCCATCGCTCCGTTTAGCCGTGAAAGACGGACAAACAAACAAACAAACACACTTTCACATTTATATATTGGTACGGATTACCCCAAGCATTTCACACCAACTATGGAGTGTGGTGCGGAGTTGAGATGTTTTACTATGCTGTCTTATTATTTAACTTCTAGTATATTTTTTAGGTTTTACGTTAAGAGGTACTATAGTGACAGGTTGCTAGCATATCGCCTAAACTTTAGCGTAGCAAAAAGGTTAAGAACCGCTAAAGCCCTAAGCCTAGGCTTAGGGCTTTAGCGGTTCTTAACCTTTTTGCTTGGCGACTCACAACTCAAAAATTATAATAATAAAAACATTCACCGATTGCGGCGTGTTTTTTCAAAAAGACCCGCGGGTCCTGCGACCCATGTCGATATGGCCCGAGACCCAAATTTGGGTCGCGACCCGAGGTTAAGAAACGATGGCCTAAAGCATACCTTAACCTATTACCTTGGATGCCTCTTACACCATCCACGGAAGAAATGGAGAGCAGGTATTCTAACCCGACACCAAACGGTAAACTCATTAGTTGCTCATTAGTCCAGAGAAATAGCTTATAATGGTGTAACTAAATTTGTTACACTATTCATAAGCCTGAATACACCTTTTGGCTACATTTGGTTCACCACCGTCCCCCACATAGAAACGCGGCACATTCAAACATCGAAACCTAATTTCCTGTCTCAGATACAGTCCACGTCGGTTTAAACCTAAAGACAAATACGCGTCACTGCCTACCGTAACCTGAGCTGCCCTTCCTCTCACCTCTGGAACAAAACCGAGGCTTCGAGGGGGAAGGTAATGCTAGTTAGAGGCCAAGCAAGACTGGACTGGGATTCTAAACAATCTAGGAGCATTGAGGTAGCGTAAAGGAGGGATGGGTATTTTGAATGGGAATGTTGGCTGGAGTGATGAATCGGCGATTGGTATGATATTGGTGATGGGATTTGTACATCTTCTGTGGCAGTGCATTTGAAAGTACAGGTCGAAAGGGTAAGAGCAAAGTGAGAAGTGTAATAAAAACATGAATGAAACGATATCATTTGGTATTGTGTACGATAAAATACTCGAAACCTAATAAACTGTTATTTTTATTAGTAAAACACCCTTAGATCATCTAGCTAGGTGACACCTCTAGACGAATCACTCGATCATTATTTAAAGCTACACGTGTTAGCCAGAGTTCGTGCTACTAATTTAACATAAAAAATTAAAAATAAGCGCCTTTGGAAGTAACGAACTCGTGAAAAACTGAACGTGGAAGTTTCGAACGCAAAAGAAAATAATTTGAAACAAGTTCCAATTTTAAAATAAAACGTTTCTTCGCTCACATGGCTGCGGTCGAATCGGAAAAATGTGACTGAAACCTTTAATTCGAACTTCGAACTGGCTTCTGTTTTAAAAAGTTAAGGGATTTTTTTTTAATTCAAGTCGAACGTATTTGGAACTGGCTGATTGGAGGAAGCCTTACCCAAGGTAAGTTGGAGTTGATTTTTTACACGGTTCTTGTTTGGAAGTTGGATCCGCTGGTCGTTGGGCAAGAATACGTTCGAAAGAATACGATTTCAACCGAACTTCGCCTATATTTTATTTAGGTTTGTTTTCAAGTCTGTCGCTAAGCTGTATTTGAGGCATACCTGAACTGTAACTGTTCGGGATCAGAATCCTCTTTCCAAAAGGTTTTCCAGGTGTTTTTGTTTGCATTGAACTTTACGCAAAATAAAAGTGACTAACTGTTCCCTTTATTATTTGTTGCACAAGTCAGATAACGCTTATTCTTACGTTTAAACAACTTCCCACATTCCCCTAAGACGTTTCATATCAAATATGCGTTAGCAAAAAAACACATTCAAAATTTGATTGACAGAAGATTCTTCTATGGAAACAAGACTCGGGAACAATGCGCAGTTCAGAGGTCGGCAGTGTTCGGACGACTTCGGCAGTGTTCGGGCGACCTCTCCTTTGTGCCTGTCAAAGGGAAGTGTCACCTTTTGACGGAAACAAAACAGTCCGAAGCGACCCATTGTCCTCGCAGTCCTATTTTTCTGACACGCATAGAATGCCGTTCAAATGTTACAGTTTTGGCTTGAACGAGTTTTTGGGGCCAGGAATTTTCGTTTCTTCGTCCCATTGTTTATACAATAGATCTTTTTTAACGCCCCTCAGCTACTCTTCCTGTTTTGTTTCCAGGCCGACTTCTTAACCTATCTAATTACATTTTACTTTTTTTGTGGGTTTGGATCCGTTTCTAGTTACCTACTATTGCGTTGATTCCATACAATACGAGAATGGGTGAGGTGACCAGCATCAAAATTAACAATGACGAAAAAATTTCTTCACTTTTAGCACGGAAATCGTATTGCGAATACCTCGAGGACCAATTATTTCGTCTTTGTCAATTACTTAGTTCTAATTGTTATAAAATTACAGTTAATTATTAAATTATTATAGATGATTTATTTTGGATGGTAATGCTATAGTTTGTTATTTAAGTAAGAAATAAAAAAGGTGCAAGAAAGTTTCTGGTTAAAAACAAAATACACAGCAAATAATCTCAGTGTTTTTTTTATCTTTTTGCCTTGAAACTAAAGATTAAAGCAATGATGGACTATTTTCTGACGTTCTTTACAATATATCTGCTTGTGTGAAATAGTGGTGTGGTACTATAAATCTATTTACCTATTATTTCATTAATTAATCTAGTCACTTAAACTGTATTTGTAACGGAAACTCAAACGAATCTGAAGGCAGATGTCTGATAATGTTATGCCGACTCAACGGCTTCCCATCGTCCAGGCCATAAATATCCACACTTTACAAAAACCGTCATAAATCTGTTCTAATAGGAGTGACCCACTTATTTGCATCGGCAATGTACTTTATATTAACTATTTAATATTAAAATGCACTCAAACTAGCGTTAGTGCGCGTACGCAGCCCTTTATGGGCTAATAATGTGTACCGCAGAAGGCTTTGCATACAAATCTCCTAATTACGACGATTCAAGACTACTAGATTTGTATTTACATTTTTTTGGACGTTTGTATTGTGATTTAGGAGGGGTGTGACGCGTGAGAAGGATTAATAGTGTAACTGTCCTGGAAGCTTTATAGCTGGCTGGTAAGATCCTAGAGGTAAAGGACGAAAAAAAAGTAAGGAATGAAGCAAAGGAATGACGTTCATGCAACTTTTTGCCGGTTTAAAAAGAAAAACGATTAAATCGAAAGGATTAATATTTTTTTGCGAATGAAAATTGAAGAAATCTTATAAATGTGGTCATTGTTATAAAGACAAAACCAGGTTGTCTAAATACTTGAAACTTTCTCGTTTTTATTAAATTTTAATATAAAAAAGAAAATGCTGTGACGTATTAAATAAAATATACTGTGTAATAATTCACAGCAGAAATAGTTGATGAACAATGTTCTTCAATTAGACTTTTTTTTAAGACTCTATGTCACCTCGACCGTTAAAACTCACCACAGATAACAAAGAAAAATGACGCGCCACTTTCATTATCAAACTAGATCAAGTGCAAATGGGTTCTCATCAGTGCTACCAACTTAGAAAAAATTACAAACAATAACTCAAGCTTAACAATACTTCGTTAAGATCCTGAAGATGCGTCTGTCTCACGAGTACGTGTTTACATATATAAATCTTTAAATAAACACAATGGTACAAAACGGCAGTGTCGCCTTCATAATAATATGTTAATTTATATTTAATATAATAAATTCAGGAGTGAATGGCGGAATGGCCGGCGCACAGCAGCTTTGTGAGGACAATGATCGCTTCAATTGCGTTAATCCATTTTATTGCGTGTCACGGGGACATTTTGATGCGTATTTTTTTCTCTGTGGTAACCCCTTTGGTTGTCACAATCGTTGATTGTACAAATTTTGACGGGTTGGTTTTTTAATTGTTGCTGGACTGGGCGCTAGACAACTGATCGCGGGCTTTGGGATTACAATTGCAGGGAGGGTAATTAAAATTTAATACGGTATTTGAAATTGGTATGAACATTGAACACTAAATAATATACAATTTTTTTTATCAATTAACGCGAAAAACTCGGTGCCCGACGCTACACTAATTCACCTTCAATATACTAGGTTTATTATACCTACAGATCAAAGAGACATATTAGTGACAGGTTCTTTCTTACGGCATACATGGAAGAAATGGCGAGGCGTTATTCTAAACCAGCCACACGGTACCAGGTAACGTTACAAATAAAATTGCATCAAAAGTGAAAAGCGCGTCGATTGGAATTGAGCTATCGAACATTGGGTAGGTACTTTACCTTAAAAATCATCCTTAACACCAGTTGTAATAAACATTACATACACACATGACTTTAGTAGTTTATTTGCAATACCTATCTCCGTGCCTCCCCAATACTGCAGCAACAATACCACTCCAATATAAAGAGGGCCAAGACCCTAGAACAATCGGAGATTAAAACCAGCGCAAATCAGTTGTGCCAACATAAGCCGCCTGTTAGACTGGCTGGATGAACGACGCGCCAATAAAAAAAAAGAAAAAGGAAAATATGAAGCATTTTGCTTTACACTGCGTTGGTTGATGTTTAGTTTTAAACTCCAAAGCCTAACGGCCCCGCAATGTAATGGAAATGGCCCGGTTTCTCGCTCCGGGTAAACAAAATTAATCGTGTATTCGAGGAAGGGGCGAGTAATCCTCGAGGGGACAAAGTGTTTGGTGTAATTGCGATTAATAATTGAAAAGTTTATAAGTCCTGTTTAGTTGCTGAATTAAGTGGTGGGAGCTGCAGATTGTTTTTGATAAAGCGCTTGTTGTTTAAGATAAGCACTGATGTTAGTTAATTTGGAGCGGTCAGATTAGTCACTAAAGTAATTATGCCTCGTAAAACGAGGAGCATTTTTGATTCTAAAGATTTTTTTTCTTTTGTTTCGGTTAATGTAAAGTCATAGTAATACTTAGCTGGCGTTTACATGTAGTATAAGCAACCACTAACGTTATTATGATTTACTGCAAAGAGTAACTATAGAAAAAAAACAATGAAAGATCCAACTTTACTTTCACGTTTCGCGTGCAGCTCTTACACAAATCATTCCCGTATCAAAAATCAAAATTCAATATCAAGCTCCCAATTCCCCGGTCGACGAAAATCCTCGCGACTGGCAACCCCATCCTTGACACCCCACACGTTTAAATCTAACGAACCTCGAAGCATATTGTTTGTGTTGCCATAGTTTAGTTACCATAAATAATGTAACTCGATGCGTTGTACCCCCTTGAGTGTCTCGATGAATTGGGATGCGTCGTTGCGGGCAATATACATTGACGACATGATGTTATGTAGTTTTTGTTCTACAGGATTATTTTAAGTTTTACCCTCCAATTTTTTCGTGGCTGTCGTCATATCCTACGACAGGAGGCGACTATGGATTTTTTTACTTTTACTTTTGTTTTTAAACCTTAAGCTAGAAGTGGTTGTGAAATAGTCCTAGTTTTGTCTATGTCACGTTTTGTGTGGTCCATTGAAGAATAGGCGTGATTGTATGTATGCAGTATCTGATACTTAGGTATATGTCAAAAGTGACAAGCCACAGTCTTTATATTTCATTTGTCATCAATCTCTTGACATCGCCATTGCTATCAATAGGGATCCTTACCTCTGAAAACAGATCTTCCTTAACCCGGCGAGAGTGTGGTGAAAAATTGTAACAAGAACTATGTGGCAGGGTATGACATACCCGCCTACAAATGCGACAATAAAACTTTATTCTTGTGAATAACAACTTTATTTTTGATCTATAACGATAAAGCAGCTATATAATAAGGATATTAACAATAAAATATTTAATGTTTTGTATAAATCTAATTTGTTATTCAACTTTAGTCAAAAGTCTATGAATTTTTATCAAAAAAAATTAACCCCTCATAAAAATTCTATAAAACGAAACCAAGGCAAAGCCTTTAAAAAATAACTTGAAACTACTCTAGAACATGACATAAGTAACACTGTAAACTATTTAAAAAACACAAGTAGCCTTAGGAACATCTTAAGAATCAGAGTCCAAACCAATGAAGTTTTTTCAAATAAAAATTGCATGCTCTATGCAAAAGCCTTTCTAGATCTAGCACACGCATGTTTTGTCTTTCGATCTTTTTTATTTGGACAATTTCCGCATCTGACATAGCCATCGGGAACATTTTGAGTTGATGCAAGTGGTTTATTCAACTGTATAGAGATCCTCTGAAGTAAATAATGTTGGGATATTTTTTTGGTCTCTTCGCAATTTGAGGGGTCAATAAACTAAAGTCAGGCCTAAATTACGTAAAAAATCTGTTCTATTGATGTTTTTGTGTAATTTTTCACGCAAAATAATGTTTGCATTTATAGCAACAAGGTATATCGGAAATGCCATAAAAAATGGACATAGGCCAACGTTTGCTGTTTGCTGTTACTACCAGACAGTTCATCTAGAATTATTCAAAGTATTTTTTTAATTAAAATCTATATTGTAACAAACAAAATAAGTCAAAATAACAAAAAATAACTTCTGGATTTTGTCACGAAATATGTACATTAACTTTGTGGCAGGGTATCTCATACCCAAACAAAATTTGCAAGTCTTTTATCCGACTGCAGGCTGCCGTGTCACTGCAATTACGCCACTATCCCCTCCCGCATCCCTTTACCTCCAGCTACTCATAGCGACAACAACTTTGAAGGTCACGAACAAAAAATATACGCAAATTAGTATTACAGTGGGTATGACATACCCTGCCACACTCTCGCCGGGTTAAAAGCTTTCAATGAAAGGTACACTTTACTACTTATAACTTGAAGGTATCGCTATGTCCGTCGCCACTCGACCACCTGAACTCATCATTTCTACGAACACTGGTTCTGACGTCCAGCCAAAAGCAGCAATCTACAGCATCCTCTTGCAAATATCCTGGTAACTGGCGAACACCCCACGAAATGTGACAGTAATCGGTTTAGAGGGAAATTTCAATCCGCGGTTCGATGGCCCTCCGATACTGTGACGCTGTTTGTTCAATTGTTCGCGAGTCCCTCTGCTTGCATTTGATCTGTTTATTGTCATCAAAGGTATATGGAGATATTAGTGCAACGGATTCGAAGTGCTTCTCGACAAACGTTGTAAAGACCTGAGCGTGATAGGAAGCCATTTTGCTGTTTAATCAGGGACCTGAATGTTGCCAGGTGGTTTCTTGTTTAGAACACCTATCTATGTTTTCCATGGACCATGGAAATAGGTTAGTATGTTTTTCTACGTGGTGTCAGCTTAAAATAGCACCTCTTCTTCCGTGGATGGTGTAAGAGGTGACTAAGGAGGTTTGGGTATGCTTCAGGTTAGGTTAGGTTAGGTTAGCTAGGTTAGGCTAGCAACATGGTCACTACTGTACCTCTTTCATCTGTGTTGAAAACTAAAATTATGCTACAAGTAGCTACGAAACGAAGTGGAATAGTCATAGTTTTGTCCTTGCATAATTTGGGAGCTCTGTCATTTGGTATATTACGCATGATTATTACATACGTATGTTCTAGGGGACAGGATAGCAACCTGTCACTACCTCTAAAACTATGTTAAAAGTACCTAACTATGAAAAATGCCATGGTTTTGTCTTCGCAACGTTTCGTGACCTCTGCCTACCCCATTCGCGAATCCAGGCGTGAAGTATATGTGTAAGAAAATTGTGATATCGCAACAGAAGTTACAGATCAATAGACAAATAGTTACATGAAGGGACTTACAAGCCAGTCAAAGTACGCTCAAACAAAACAGCTTCATAATAACCACACTACTGGAGCATTAAGTCGACGGCTCAGACATTACGCTACCAAATGTACGCAGTAGTTGAATGTTAGACGCCACGCACAATGCTGGCCATTAGCTCGGGGACAATGAAAGAATGGTCCCAGGTCAAATCGAACCACGGCTCCCGGGTACACTTACGCGTTATTGCACTCATTCCGATGGCAACACTAAAAAATTACGACCAAGGTAATCGCCGTTACGTGTAGTCCATCCTAATACGTGATAATCATATACAAGAGGCTGAATAATCAACCATCGCCATAGTCACTTTCACGACACGCTCGTTAAAAAAAGACAGGTGTAATTAACCCGCTACCAACTAAGAGATTTCTATTGTCCTGCACGCGTTATCTTCGGTTGTGCGTGGGAGTTGAAGCCAAAGCCGTATGGAGAGGTGCGAGGAGCGGTTTTGGCGTGTAGTGGGTGTATGTGGAAATTGGTAGTTCAGGGCTCGTGTACTGGATCCGCGGATGGTACAAATGCTGAAGATGCTGTAAGAAAACTCTTTATTTACCGTCACTTACAAAGTCTAGCAAGTATTGCAGAAATTCAAGGTACTACCTATCTATAGGCATAATATATCACTGTTCTTGGTAGAATAGGTTATTTATAGTCAAAACGAAAGTAGACTTCCATCACGGCAGTGTCTGACGAAATGACAAGCGACGATCGGCCATCCTATTTGCAAGCTACTCTTTACGTCAATATCGCAAAATCGAATGACAGAGTCAGTCAGATTTCCCAAATTCCGCCTCCTCCCCTCACTTGCCCACGAAAACCAAAGATGGCGGCGACAAACGCGAAGACGCGTGATCTTGACCACAATGAGCTACCGCCTACTGATTAGGGCAACTACCGTAGCAGTAGTTTGACACCTATTGTTCTGCCGTACAGGCTTGAATAATGACACTTGTAAATACTTGCTTTGTTCAGCTTGGCTTCGTTGGTCTACTGACTCAGAAGCTGTGACCAAGAAGTTGAAAGTGCTTAGGATACATGCGGGCTAATAAATGACCGCTCATTTTGTTGGAAACTGGAGACATTAGCGTCGTCAATTCGACAGAAACTCCTCATGTATTTAAGAATCTGTCGCTACTAATGGTTCAAGTAAAGTAGACAATAGATGTATCTACGTCTGACTTAAAACATGCAACTACCATAGGACTCAATGATAATGTAAAATAGAGATAATTATCTCGCTTCCTAAATTGAGTTTAGCTCGACATGGTTAGGTCTAGTCGCAGCGGCGGCTACTTATGACACTAGCAACATCACTATGCAAATGCACGTCCACATAGCTGTTGGCAACACTGAGCAGTGGCACGCAGAGCGCGTTTGGCACGGATTAGCCAGAAACTTGGACCTAAACTTAATTCAGGAAGTGAGCTATCCGTATTTTTTTTTAATACCAATTTACACTATTAAATGACACCAAATGCCGACGTTCTTTTGTTTTGAAGGTATTACGTAACGCCAGCGTCTCATGTGAAAGACTAACTTCTAGGTAATCGGAGTCGCTTTCACGCTCATCACCTGATCTTCAGCCATTAGATTAGCATTCAGCTGGCGTGTCGATACGATCTGAATGACAATGCATCCTCCGTGTAACACGGCTCGCTTCAGGCCTTTTGTCATTCCAAATACTTTGGTCAGCCTTTGGAAAACGTGGCCATTGTGAGTCGTCGATGTTAGCAACGCCGTGCATGTCGCCGGCTGAAAATTAATGAACTTTGTTGGACGTCTCAATTTACGTTGTTGGCTATGTCTGGTATTGTTTGGGTTGTCTGTGTTTCTAGTTAGGTTTCACTGAGGATTTGATTGTTGTCTTTCTTCTGGGTTAGTTGCGGTGCTGTTTCCAACCTGTGGGAAAGACTCCAATAGAGAGATTTCTCCAGGCAGATGTTATGCCTGGGCAACGAAGTCCACAGAGAGAAAGTTGAATGTTGTATTTATACTGGAGGAAAAGCAGTATTTAGAATTGTAAAAACAGCCAGCACTGGCTATGCCATTTTAGTGTCTGAGATTAAAAAATAGATCATAGTTTTAAATGTACAGTCGCGAACCGGGATTGTTGAACCACTTACCTATGTTTGTAACTTGGTCGTGTAATACTAATCCAATACATAACATCGAGTCGGTCTCATCGGTCATTGATTACACGTCTAAATTGTGAACTGCGGGAAGTGGCTCAACAATCTTGGTTCGCGACTGTACGTCATGCAAAGAAAGGATTTCTGCCGAATTCATAGAATAACTATCAATAAATTCTAATACTATAATACTATTCTAATACATGTGGGTACTCGTAAAGCCGCAGTAAGAGAGGAATGGCGGAGAATTGTAAAACGTGTCACTCAAGACACATGATGACCACGACCACTCTGCCAAGAGTGATGCGCAGAAGAAGAAGAAAATTCTAATTTGTCGGTACAATAATGACGTAGTATTAATAATAGAGACTGAAGTTGATACAGATCTCTAACTTCAATATATTAAAGCCAAACGCGCTGAAGTGTTAATTCAAAACGCGTTAGTTTCAAAGTTTGCCACAGTTCTAGGTTTTAGTCTACATTCTACAATATAAACCGCTGTTAAATATTAGAAACTAATTAGTATTGTAGCTAACATTGTTATTAAACAGTTTGAAAGACAACTGAACTGATTTATGTGCCCTGTATTTTTGTGAAAATAAAAATGTCATTCGATCAAATTAGGAAAAACATAGAAATCTTAAAATAATGGTTTGTAAAAACCTGCACTGGTAAGTAAATACGTTAAAGCAAACGAAGAAAATTTAGAAGTAATCTAGACACGCGGTAGCGTATCAAGCCAAGTTCATGTAACGGAACTGTGAGCAACAGCGTATTTTAAACGAACAATTTGGAGCCGCTTTTGACACACTGCTTCAAACTATGAAGTTTATGAAAACCCATCTCAAACGGTTATTTACATAGATATCAACGTCCAAAATCCCACTTCTTTTGTCGTTGAAGACAACTAGGCGTGTAATTGAACTTGGCTCACATTTCACATTTATGTATAGTTTTGATGGGATAGTAGGTAGGTAGGTACTTTTGGAGTATGTTTACTGTTTACGTACAAATACGAATACCTAACCTAGCCCAACCCTTCGTCAGAACCAAAGCAAAATAAAACTTCCAATCCGAAATACCAATAATTCGCCTTCTACATGAATTAGTTAAAGTTGCGATTCAGTTCTGCCAACATACAATAGAGCTAGTGTTTTCACGTCACTCAGGGTTTGGCTGAACAATAGTGATGTGCGGCGCAACAATGGTCGAATAGTGTTGTGAATACCGGTGATAAGGGATGCGACTGTAGCGTCAGCATAATTTGAAATTCAAATGTTTGTTTTTGTAGACATTGTCTTTGAATGAAGGTAATGTGAGGGATGATTATTAAATAGGTGGTATTTTTTTAAGAGTTCACTGAACGTACATCTGTATCTATAGGGTGTTATTAAAACCCTGATTTATATTTTAAGGTGTGTAATTGTGTATTATATACCGGGTACACGCAATTATTTTCTTGAACATAAGAATTTGCGAAGTTGATTTCGAAATTCATAATTCCTGTCGCTGTTAAATTTAATTTAATGAAGTGGTTACATTTTTTACTACATATTTTGCCAGTGTTCGCGCATTTCAAAACAAAGGATTTTTAAAAACAATCTATAGTTTTTATGACTGTTTTTATAACCATTTGGTTAATTGTGCTACATAATGTTCGGGTTTAGAATATCTCGGCTCCATTTCTTCCGTGGATATCGTAAGAAGCTACTAAAGGAATAGTTTAGGTTTGCTCTAGACAACAAACTAGCAATCCGTCACTATATTATAGTATAGTATCTCTTCCATCAACGTTTAAACACATAATTATTAAAATTATTATAGGTACATAATTATTAAAATTTGTACGACACATTAAATAGTCATGGTTTTGCCTTTGTGGAATGTATGTGAGCATGCATCTTTCATAACATGCTGTATCTTTAAAAAAAATTAAAGAAGAATTTTCAAAGTGCATTTTTTTACGAAGTGTTAAAGTGAAATTGAATTATCTTTTTTGCGGACGCTCCGCATGGGAAGGGGATTAGCGTCGCCTGCGCATACGTCATGAATACTAAATTAAAGCTCGGAGATGTGACGCGGGCCGACAGCGCGATTGCTCGGAAGGTATTAGTGCTGCCGACCGTACTTTAGGAGTGATCTAGTGATGCACAGAGTAATGAAATAAAAAAAAGCCTAGTTCAAACTTTGACCTCATATTCATATTAATTGCTTTACATGGGTAATATACAGAGATCTTATTCTAATCAATATCCGCTCAATTGCGAGATAAACATTTGTTTTTATTTTCCAAGCTGTCTTTTATTATTTACGACTGCAAAGATGATGTACAAATAATGTTGACATTAAATAAAAAGACACGTTTTAAAGTATAATGAAAGTTACAGATAATATTTAGACCAATTCGTCGTACATGCATGAACTTAAAAACTCAAAATAAATGCTAAAATTAACTACGATACCCGAAATGATTTTGACTATTTAAGTATTGTGTGCTCTGTGTACCAAATTTGGAAAAACAGGGGTGACGTTCGCAAAGCATCTGTACCGCATCTACTCTATAAAAATCGCCAAAAATCCTGCGCCGTAGCATTCAAAACGATTGTAAGCATTGTACTATTAGAATAAGACAATCATGCATTCAGAGGATCAACCAGCCAAACCTGACCTATCACCGGCGCTCACCCACCGATTTTAATTCGTCTTTACATGAAACTCGAGGGGTGGGGTAGGTCAACTTAAACTGGTGACAGCTACCATTGGATAAGCTGCGCTTACGGCTAAATATCTATTTGTTTGATTCTGTTGGGGCTCATTGAGTTTATTTCCACACAATCGATTGTACTAAAAGTGTTAATAATTTTTAGGGTCAGTATTCGGCGTGGAAAATGGCTGTCGAAAAGAGTTTGCACAATAGTGATTATGGGCTTTTTAATCATTGTTGGGAATTATTTTTGCAGGATAATGGAATGTACGTGTTTTTGTGTTTGTATTCCCTTGCGCGTCTACAGCGTGTTAAAAATCCGTATCTATTTTGAATACCCATATTAATGTATTTTGAAATGCGGAGAAACTTGTAAAGAAAATGAATAAAACCAAACTTACATAATAAATAAAAATAATAATAAACCAATTTAAGGGAGTCCATTTTCGAAATGTACACTTATTTGATTTTGTTAAGAAATTGATGACATCACTTAGAGTTATGAAATGTACTTTCCGTTTCTTTGTTTGAGACTGTATAATAAGCAAATGTTTAAATTCGAAATAGGAGTATTTTCTTCATACAAATTTAATCTATGTCACCAAACTCATGCTGTATACAAACAAAGTCGAGCACTCGACAACTCAACTCGAACTCGACAGCAAAACTTGCATTTCATGTCCACTGCCCAAGACCACACATCCATTTTAATTATACCAAATTTCCACTTACCACATTTCACTCCATTGACCACATCAGATGAAATAATTACAAAAGCAACAAAACACAAGGAAACAGTGCGTCTGCGTGACTCTTCGCCGTTTGTTGGACGCCGGCGGCAGTCACGCAGCTCGCCTGCTGTGTTGTGTCCTGTGGAATTTTAGCACGCCGATTGTGTTTTGTTATGGTTTTAATTTCCATTCAGACATTGTATATTGTACAGTGTGTTACCAGCACCTGGCCTTTTTAAAGGATGTTATACTAATATTGATATGTAACTTAATCATGACATTAATAAATCTCAAACTTCGTTCAGTTATCAACAAAATTTTAATTGCGAGCAGTGTAGTAAAGCAAATAACAATCAATGTCGACTGTCATTTACATGTGCTTGTCAAATTACTTTGCTTTACATTGCGGGCAGTGTAAGTGAAGTGAATGCGAGTGAAGCGAGAGAAGTATGTCAGAATAGATGCGAATGGCGATCTGTTGTCTCTGCCTACCCCGCAGGGAATAAGGCGTGACGGTTATGTATGTATGTACAACATTGCGGGCAATTAAAATTTTGTTAAAACTTAACGAAATCCGAGTTATAGTTTTAAATTAATGTCATGGTTAAATTACAATATCTACTTATGTCATTATAACATCCTTTAAAAAGGCCAAGGAACAGGTCAGGTCAAGAGTACCCGAAACCGACGAGCATGTAGGTACCTATGAGGAGATTAATGAATGTAGATGAAGCAAAAGAGGTAGGTATGTCAGAATCCGACCGAACCCGTGTGGTGCCGGGTTAGAATAGCACCTCCCCCTTTCTTCCCGTGGGTGTCGTAAGAGTCGACTCTGGGAAAGGGTTGGTGTATTGTGGGCGATGGGCTAGCAACCTGTCACCACAATATCACGTTTGACCATCTGGTTACCCTGCATTTGCTAAACGTGGCACTGGATTTTTGAATTCATGTGCTCTGCCTACCCCTCCTGGGAATACAGGCGTGAGAATATGTATGTATGTATGTATGTCAGAATCGTAGCGAGTGGAACAAAGTAGTTTTTGCCTACCCCTGTGGTAAAGAGGCGTGACGTTATGTATGCATGTATGTATGTTAAAAAGGCCGGTGCTGGTAGCACACTGTATAGTCCAACAACCTCGCGGGCGACCGTCCTTGGGAGAGGAGGTGGCGGGGGAGGGGTAGCCTAGTCAGCGACAAGCGATGTTTCCCCCCTCCGCCTGCAGTCCTCTCTGGCGTCTGTAGTACCTCGCTTCCACCGTCTTTCTTTTCTACGAACGGTGTGGTATGAGGTTCTTGGATCACAGAAACGTAAGGAATTTATGTATGTAAGGTAAACGTCCCTATGCTCGACACTGACCCAATACAATCACTTGCTACCTTATGTCATAGTAAGACAGGTGACAGATGGGTGTCATCTACTGGGCGTTGAGGCGTCGAGCATTGGTACTTTTACCTTACCAATTCAATATTAAGAAACATTTAACCTATTTCATGGCCTGTTTGTTTTCAATAGGCTACTTGACTGAGTCAAAAATGTATAATTAAGATTTGACACCGTAATGTTAAAAACAAACTTCAGAAGCGATGCATTGTTTACCCGTGTGATGTCGGGTTAGAATGACAGCTCTCCATTATTTCCGTGGTTGTCGCAACAGATGGCTAAGGAAAATAGGTCAAGGATCAAGCTACGATTTCAGGGTAGCAACAAAAAATATATTAAAAGTAGCTGGGAAACGTGAACAAGTCATCATTATCACTATGTAGCGTTTCGAGTGCCCTGCCAACCCCAATTGGGAATACAGGCGTGACCTATGCATGTATGTAGTTTCTATTTTTGGCAACTCCTCTAGATTAGATTCCTCTCGCTCCAAAGCTCCAAACTCAATACCTACTAACTCACTTGTATCCTTCACAGTTTGGTAATTAACATAACCCACACTAAACCACGCTTGTTCCCGCACAATGGCCGAACAAAAATGCAATCCCGTGCCTTGTCAGTATAAATCCTTCGAAAAATACTAACTTTGTACTTTAACGGCTATTGTAGAAACTCGTAAAGCTCAAAGCGAAATATTGGACAGGATAAACTGAACTTTAACCCCAACGACGAAGAACCCTATTTAAGGTAAAACGTTTTTAATAATGACTGCAAGAACGACGTAACTTTTAATAAATATGCTATTAATCATGCCACTATGATATTGCTTGTTTGCTAAATACTGAATGTTAGTGAAATGTGATTGTGTCTGTAAGTTATGGCGGCCTGATTCTAGGAGGTAACTAAATAGTTTGACAAATGTCAAGCGAAACTTAAAGCTGCTGCTTATAATTTAAAATACGAAACTTTTGTTTGCAGATCTCAAAAAGGACTTTTTACACGTAGGACAGGTTTTTTAGAGGCTGCCAGTGCTACAGGAAGACCATGATTACCAAAACCAACAATAGAGGGAAGGTAGGCAGATCACATAGTGATATTGACCAAACCATAACTATTTCACGTTTTCTAGCCACTTCATAGTTTTAGGTTTGACTGATGAAAATGTTATTTATAATTGTGACGGATTGCTAGCCTCTCGCCTAAAGCATACCTGCAGGTTTAATACAGTAACACGCGCAGGACGACATGAGCTATCTATCACTTTCTGACGCCTCTAGTTAGACAGTGGCAGGATAGTCTATCTCGCGAGCATCTCTACTCGCACCTTGCTGTGTTAAGCTGGCAGAACCTATTTTCTTAGTCGCTTGGTCGCCTCTTACGACATAATAATATGAGAAATGGAGAGGTGTTATTCCAACCCGACACCTCATAAGAAACTTGTCAAAATGTAGACTAGCTAATTAAAAAAAATGTCCATCAATCTACATAGGACAACATACTACTAGTAGCCACAATACAATTAAAAATGAAACAAAATAAAAGAACAGGAAATACAACATTGTTTCTCGAAAATCATACTATCGAAGTTAAAGAAACCCATCAAATTATTAAACTCGATACAGTAAATCTCACAGCATGCCCATCCAAACATCTTTGTTTTCCACAACCGACAGATCTCATAACCTTGTGGTCGAAAAGATGCTCTCGAGAGTGCTCTTCCACCAACACCAGAAATTGCTACAAAATTTTGTATCACGCGAAACTCAGCTGTATCAGAACAAGTTTAAGGTGAACTGGAAGAAGTTGAAGTTGAAGGCGAAGTTGGCGAAATTATATCGAAGTCAGACAAATGAAGCCATACGTCACACGCGTCAATCTCTGGGCTCGGTTAACCCGAACGAGCTGGCACTGAGTCGACGTTTACGAGACTATATTTCAATATACTTACGAGAGAGCTTGTCCATTGGGACCGACGTAATTTGCTGTTTTGTTTCAGACTTTAAACGTCTTGTTTTGGTGCGTGTATTAAGAGGGTGTGTCGAAGGCATGCTTTATTATGGTTCTGTTAACACTAATCTTCTTTTAGCTGGTAACATAATTGTGTTTTGTTGGGTTAATTTCGTTTCGCGATATGCTTTGGTTTTTACTCTCGGCTTGTCAGGACGGATGATCCCACTCGCTGTTTATCCATCTTATGAAACAAGGAATAAGAAATTCATTTTTAACATAGAAGCTAAATTATGCACTTTTCGGATCAAATAAATATAATCTTTAGGTTACATCTAAGTACATTTGTATAGTTAATTGCAACCAGGTTACTTGATTTACAGTTTAAATATTGAGTGATGCTTCTTGTTTCATATACTTTTTGAGAAGAAATTAGATTGTTTCCGGTTGAAAAGGATTGTTGTTTCGTAGGAAAGGTATTGAACATCGCGAGACTTAGGTATGTATAAATATAAATACACCTGTACACAATTACGCTTGTGTTCTCTAACAGGGTAGGCAGAGCACACGAAACATGACAAACCAAACCATTACCATTTCACAGCATAGGTTCGCAGCCACTTCTAGTATAAATATAGGTTTAAAAGCAGATGGAAGAGGTATAATAGTGACAAGTTGCTAGCCTGTCACCTAAAGCATACATAAACCTTTCTTAGTCTCCTCTTACGGCATCCACGGAAGAAATGGAGAAGTGAATCAATCCCGACACAACCCAGGTTATTTATACTAGAACCAGTCTACAAACAGTCCAAGTGGGAAACTAGCTCGGTTTTGAGAACACACAAACCACAAAGGGTCGCGAGAGGCTCGCAGAGACAATTTCAAAGCGAAATGCTTTGTATTTTATTACCGGTATGGGAACAGTGACGTTAGCTTAACTTGGCGTGGGATTGTATGGACCCTTCCTGATTTGCTGTGCCTTAGAATTAGTTCTGAAACTTTCGGAGTTAATATCGGCCTAGTTTGGGAATTAAGTTTCGGCATTTTAAACATAAAACTAGGTAGGTACTGTGAGACTCACTCATAGTGAAATAATATAAATATAAGTGATAATAATATTTCGGGTTGCGCACTGTGCGTGTCTTGTCCGCTGCCGTGGCGCGTAGCTCCAGATGATGGGCCACGGATTGACGCGAAACATGTCGAGCTAATCTCGGTATAAAAAACGTGAGTAGATCTGTTATTTCACTATGAATTAAGTTTCGGTGTTCGATTTCGGCGTAAATCTAGTCTAAACTAGGATTCGATTAGAAAACGCTGCAATTGGACATTCCTCATTAGGTACAGTCGAGTTCATACAAATGCCCAATATGTAAACTTTTGCACCTTATTGTCAATGTCATAAAGGTGTACAGATATTTTTGAACCCTCAGTTTTGGTCATATATTGAACTCGACTGTACAGTTGAAAAAGAGTTAACCCTTAATTTGGCAGACTTTTATTTTGTGAAATTTTCAATTTTCATATATATTTTCCTTTTGTTTTAGTTATAAAAATACCCCAAAAAATATGAAAAAAAATATTCACTGAAGGATTTCCTGAAAATTATATTTACAGTATAATGGACAAAAACTTTACAAAGTACACAATGGGATCAATAATGAAATTAAAAATTTGAATATTTTTAAGTATTTATCAAAATTTTACACGGGATTCGAGAAAAATGTTATCAAAATAGAAAATAAATATGAACTGTTCGGTTTTTAGTTCATCGTTGTCCACGGAGTGAATGTAACGCCTTACTAGCTGGTACCGTTTCAGAGTCATGATATTTATCTGTTATTATTCTTTGTTTACTTCAGATTCTGTATTATTACTTGCCACTAAAGCCGATATTCGTTTAGACCGCAAGCCCTAAAAAAAAACAGTAAACCTTGCAACTCAAGCAAACAACATACAAACATGGAAGAAAGTTTGTACAGATCATAGAAATGGAAAAAGTGGAAACTAGAAAGTTAATACGTGCTTAGCAATGAAACGATAATTATTCTCGTTTGTCAAGTATTATAATTACCCGAAAATCACAGCAAAATATAGCATTTTGTCAGTTATAATTAAAAAAACACACTTAAATTAAATCTCATAGCATACCATTTTGTCAATAATACTGTACTATTTATTTATGCCGTACATAAAGTTTTGTCCAGAATACTGTACACAGGTGTTTATGTACTTATTACGCAAATAATACTTAGCTTTACGCATAGTTACTTATAGTAGAATTTTATTTAGGATAACACAATAAAAAATAAAGAATTGAATGTTCGGTTTTCGCCTAAAAACATGAATAAAAACGATAAATACCTAGGCTACACGCAGCATCGACCTCTTGCTCGTCGTTTTGGTTCACAACTGATAGGTATTAGCCTTGTTAACACAGTAAATATTTTTTTCCCAAATTTTTAGTTATATAAAGAATAAAATAAAACGTGAAATATGTGAAACTCACTTTAAAAAAATTACCCTATATTTTTTCAAAGTTAGTGTACAGTATACTTTACTCTGCCAAATTAAGGGTTAAATGCTATTTGATTGCATTCATTTTTTAGGGTTCCGTACCCAAAGGGTAAAAACGGGACCCTATTACTGAGACTTCGCTGTCTGTCTGTCCGTCCGTCTGTCTGTCCGTCCGTCTGTCTGTCACCAGGCTGTATCTCACGAACCGTAACAGCTAGAGAGTTGAAATTTTCACAGATGATGTATTTCTGTTGCCGCTATAACAACAAATACTAAAATTAAAATAATAGTAATAATTTAGGGGGGCTTCCATAGAAAAAACGTGTTTTTTTTTTTGCTGTTTTGGGTCTATTTAAATAACTGTGACAGCTAAATACTTGAAATGCTCACAGAATATTTAATTAAATATCTACTTTAAAAATAAATAATTAAATTACAATAAAATTAGTATTTAAGGGGGGGCCCATACAAAAATTCTAATTTTTTGCAGTTTTTGGTACGGAACCCTTCGTGCGCGAGTCCGACTCGCACTTGGCCGGTTTATTTTTCATTCGTTTGGTTACCTGCAGAGAAAAGCAATTTTGCCCAAACTAAAGCGTAATGATAGAAAAGAGTATGCTTAGTTGGTTTGGTAATGTGGAGAGGATGGATAAAAGAAGATTTACCAATCAGATTTATATGGGGAGTGTGAACAACAAGTGTGTTCATACACCCATTGTTACCCACACCTGAACCTTGAAAAGCCTAGGCTTTTTATAACTAGCTAAACGGACGTTCCGTGACCAAATTGAAGATGTGTTATAAAAAGGTTAGGTCAAGAATATCCGAAACCGACTCACATACAGAGTAATGGATGGGATTGAAGTAAAAGATGTATCTCAGGATCGTAACACGTGAAATAAAATAGTCTGTGGTGAGGAGGCGTGATGGTATGTCGCCAATTTAATACATAACATACCTACATACATTTACTATACAGGGTGGAAAAATCGAATGCCACATGGATGACAACTACCTTATATATTGTAAACAGCAAATTTTGTATAAGGGAGACTTTCCTTTGTTATAAAAACAATAAATTCTGCATTTAAGGATTTATGAAAAATCGCTTGCCTCAGTCTGGACTCGAACCGGTCAAATGTGACAAAAAATAACGTGCTGTGTTTTATGATCTAGATTGAAAGGGTTACTGATAAGATTCATTTTTCTCTAAATAACAAAATATTTGAAAATGGAATAAACCCAATTCGAAAAAAGGGATTCCAGGGATTACTTCTTAATTGCGGTGCATTTCACGTGACGTGTGAAATCAAATTTAAGAGGTAATTGTTATTTTTTATGGCCTTCCGTTATTCTGATTGTATTTGTTATTTAGAGAAAAATGAACCTTATCAGTAACCCTTTCAATCTGCATCATAAAATACGACACGTTATTTATTGTCACATTTGACCGGTTCGAGTCCCGACCCGACTGAGGCAAGCGATTTTTCGTAAATCCTTAAATGCAGAATTTATTGTTTTTAAAGCAAAGGAAAGTCTCCCTTACACAAAATGTGCTGATTACAATATTTAAGGTAGTTGCCATCCATGTGGCATTCGATTTTTCCACCCTGTATAGGAGTGTTTTCCACAAAATATTGGCGATTTTTCAAAGTACATGCATACGTAGATTACCTGTTTTCACCGAATGGGGTAGGCAGACAGAGCATATGAAACATTTATATAATAAACCAGACCACGATTAAACTATTTATCGTTTCGCAGCCACCTCTGGCCTAATTTTAAGTTTTAAGTTTAAGAGGTACAAGTACAGGTTCTTAGTCTGTTTCCCAGAACGCATTTCAATCTGTTTCCTTAGTCACCTCATACGATATCCAGGGAAGCAACGGAGAGCTGTTCTAATACCGGGCATACCGGCTGCCACGCGAAAAACGCAGCAGTACTTTTGCAGCCTGGATTTTGACGCTCTTACAGTAAAGGCTGACGCTGACAAGGTTCCACTGAAAGACACTAACTTGACAAGGTGTAAATCAACTCACTAATCCGACCACGACATCTGCCTTGAGTTGGCACTGACTTTTGTTTTTTGATTTTTACTTGCAGCGGGACCAGACATAAAATGAAAATACGGGCCGGTTTTACCACGAATACAGGTAATTTGAGTAGGGCCTTAAACTGGGTTTATGGTGTTGTGTTTGATTTCGTTAAGTAAGTGGTTATAATTATTGGCGGTCGTCTCGGAGGAACAGACACGGGAGTTCAAATCGGTTAATCTTATCAAGCATGCTTTTATCTTTGTTAATTTTGGGGTTTTATTCAATTCATGAATATGTATGTTAGTCCCGTTTAAACATACATATACATACGTATTCCCAAACGGGGTAGGCAGAGCACAACACGCTACATAGACAAAGCCATGACTATTTCACGTGTCTTAGCCACTTCTAGCATCTTTTTTTAAGTTGTGAGTGGTAGGTGTAGGTAGGTGAGTTTAAGGTGTTATTCAAAACCCGATACTACACGGAACAAATTCACATACTTTTAACCACCCAAATGAATTATTTAAACTATACTGCCTATAAGCTACTTATAAGCCCCGTGTGGTCCCGGGTTAGAATAGCACCTCCCCCTTTCTTCCCGTGGGTGTCGTAAGAGTCGACTCTGGGAAAGGGTTAGTGTATTATGGGCGATGGGCTAGCAACCTGTCACTGCAATGTCACGTTTAACCATCTGGTTACCCTGAAATTGCTAAACGTGGCACTGGATTTTTGAATTCATGTGCTCTGCCTACCCCTCTTGGGAATACAGGCGTAAGAATATGTATGTATGTATACTTATAAGCTTAGTAAGGCAACACGCCTTATTCGCGTCGTACCCAGGATAGTCTACCCGTCATTTTCTGACATCTCTAATTAGACATATAGATGTAGACTATCTCGCTCGTATCTGTACTTGCGCCTAGCTGTAAACCTACTGGTGACATTGCACTTCATTATCGAACCGTTAGTTAACTCCGTACCACCAGCCCTATCGTACCAAGAAAAACAGTCAATGCCGGC
Source organism: Adoxophyes honmai (assembly GCA_005406045.1). Lineage (NCBI taxonomy): Eukaryota > Metazoa > Arthropoda > Insecta > Lepidoptera > Tortricidae > Adoxophyes > Adoxophyes honmai. Next base: position 141,442 of record BHDV01005222.1, read on the forward strand.
ATAAATCCCTCCGTCCATTGTGCCGGCGAGCCGTGGACAACGGGCCTTATAAACTCGGCCAAAGCATAAGCTGCCATTGTCAGGTGCCCGTAAATGGTTATAAATGGCTATAAATGGCAGCGAACGCCAATAAATGTTAGCAAGAGCTGTAAATAGTTCAAAACGCGAATGCATTGGTATCATTAATTTATTTGATTGGAGCTTGGCTTATGGGGATGTACCTACGCTCTCTAACACGTGTTATTATGATAATAAAACTATTATGGTATGATGAGGTCGCAGATGTCCACTCGAAAGGTAAGTTAAACACCTTTTTTTTTAATCGGAGAGAAGACTGGTTGGCTTGATTGCAATCGGTATTGCTTTTAGGAACGTAATCTATTGCCATTGTACATTTTACATTATTTGTGAAGTGAAGAAAGGAGCTTTTTACTGAAAAAGTTCAAAGTATAACGGCTGACTTAATTTTATTAGACTAAGGCCATGTTTGCGAAATCGTTCTTAATACAGATCAAAACGAGTTTTTCCAAATTAATTGAATAATACATACTTACATACAATCATGCCTGAGTTCTCAAATGGCAGAGCACACGAAACATGACATAGACAACCAACACCATGACTAATTTTACGCTCCGCGTCCACTTCTACCGTAATTTTAGGTTTAAAAACAGGTGGAACAATAGCGACTGTTACAGTTTCTCTTCTTTCTTTTTTGCCTTCTTCTGTTTCTTTATTTCAGTATAATCCATGCTTAAAGTAGTCATAAAGCTCATACTTAACGAGAGAGGAACAAAGGCAGATAAATATTGAAGCTGATCTGACGCATGCGCGAACGCAATGTATTTGCGGCGGTTATAGCCAATCCCACGTGTAGTTCCCCTGTGGTGTCGGGTTTGGAATAACACCTCTCCAATTCTTCCGTGGATGTCGTGAGAGGCTACTAATGAAAGTAAAGACATATTTTAGGTGACAGGCTAGCAACCTGGTACTATTATATCTGTCACCTACACATTCACTGCCAACAAAATAATAAAATCCATAGCTGGGAGCCAAAGCTGACTATATTGCTAGAGTGGCCGCGTCGACTCGCCGCAAGCGCCGGTGGTTTACTGACTCATGCAAAATGAACCCGACGCTCGCTCGGATCCGAGTGGTCGGCACCGCACCTTGCCCCCTCCACACTCGGATCCGAGTGGTTGGCACTGTATGTGTTAAAACCTAAAAAATATACGCTAAAAGTTACGCACGAAACGTGAAATAATCATTGTTTTGTCTACGTACCGTTCCGCGTGCTCTGCCTTGCCCAGTTGGGAATACACACGATATAAAAGACTACTACTACTTTTGTATTTATGTCGCGGGACTTAATCACGGTCTTTTTAATTACCTCTCGATGTTTTTAAAAAATACCGTTATTAAGAGGATAGGAGTCGCACCACTTCTCCATACAAACGTAGTCCCTTGTTTTCTCCGTGAATAGTGACATTAGAGCAAAAAATTTTTTTTCATTAAATTTGTATCTGTTGTGGCTATGCTTTTATCGATTTTCTAAAATTTATATTTGTTTTTGTTTAGAATATCGATAAAAGCAAATCGTAGGGGCATAGCCACAACAGATACAAATATAATATAAAAAAAATTTTTGCTCTAATGTCATTATTCATGGAGAAAACAGGGGACTACGTTTGTATGGAGAAGTGGTGCGACTCCTATCCTCTTAAGCCGGCACGTAAGCTTTAAAATCATACCCAATTTATAAAAATCGGGCTCCTTATAGTTACTTCTCACGTCTCATACAAATATATGTGTCACAATATTTAAGTTATCATTTAGTTAATCCCTGAGAACCAATAGCGGCGGTGTAAACACAATCAAATAGAGACCGTCGTGATTTCCTATTTGGGACACCCTGTTCCTCCCACTGTTCGGTACAGGGAAATAGCACGGCCTGTATAGTGCGTACAGTCAGTGCCATTAAGGTGTTAGAGCATATTACATACCTACATACATCACTCCTGTGTTCCCAAATGGCATAATAACCCGGTCAAATCTATACTAATAATTATAATAAAGCTTAAGAGTTTGTTTGTTTGTTTTAACGCGCTAATCTCAGGAACTACTGGTCCGAATTGAAAAATTCTTTTTGTGTTGGATAGACCATTTATCGAGGAAGGCTTTAGGCTATATAACATTACGCTGCGACTAATAGGAGCGAAGAAACATTGAAAAACGCGAGAAAAACGGGGAAAATTAGTCACTATTCCACGCGGACGGAGTCGCGGGCACAGCTAGTTAGACATAAAAATACTAAAAATAGTGATCAAAATGAAGAAAATTCCGACAAAGCCAAATCTCCGTAGAAACCTTAGTTTTAAGGAACAAAGTGTCAAAATTTCCCATCGATCCCATGTAAGCTAAGGGTTATTCGGGCTCCAATGTCAAAAGTTTATGCTTTTTGGATTTTTCTCGAAAACGGTAAGTTTTACTAAAAAGTACTTCGTACGCTACGTAGACAATGACTATTTCACGTTTGGCCACTTCTAGCATAATGTTTTAGGTTATCAGTTGGCAGGTATAATAGTGACAGGTTGCTAGCAGTACCTATTTCCTAAGTCGCCTCTTATCGGTGTCTGTCGGTGTTATTCTCAACCCCGTCCTTAAGTCGCCTGTTACGACACGGAAGAAATGGAGAGGTGTTATTCTGCCACGGAACTAAAGACACGAACGAAGATTGACAACTTTATTATAACGTATCTTTACTAATGTAGGTAGAGTGGCCATTTTTGCCATTCCAACTGTACTTAGGGTAAGAAAATAAAGTGTCACCTCTCACCTCGTATTTAGGGTCCACAAAGAGAGCGACAGGCAAACCGGGAACCTGTCAACAAGCGTTTCCTGTCCAAATGGACAAACAGATTATACGTTACAGTTTGAACCAGGCTTTTGAAGGTTTCTTAAATTAGATAGGTTTACAAGAGATTTGATTAGATTCAATTGGATTAAGTTCAATTTGATTCGATTAGATAAGATTAAGCTCTGTTAGTTTGAAATTTTCAAACCTTCTCTTATCATACAAATATAATATAAATATAAATCACGCGTGTGTTCCCAAATGGGGTAGGCAGAGCACATAAAACGCGATATAGATATAACAATGACTATTTCGCGGTTCATAGCCACTTGTGACAGATTGCGAGCCTGCCACCTAAAATGGACCATAACCTTTCCTCTCCCCTCTCCAATTCTTCCGTGGATGTCGTATATCCATACATACTCTGGATTTATATCTTAGAACAACAGGATCTCTGCTCCATGGCGGTTCCTAGCCTTGCAAAGTGGCCGCACACACATGCCCCGTTTGTTCAAGTAATGGACGTCGGACGGTGGGCGGACATGAGTGGTGTCGAGTCGCGATAGCTGTGGGCAAAAGTGGTGAGTTTTTGTTGGGAGTTGTGAGTGAAATGAGTGGATAGATTGTGGTGTGGTTATTGACGTGGGGTAAGTTAAAAAAGTAAGTTACGTCATTCCACAAAAAAAAAATTAAGGAATCTCTTTCAGCAAATGTTTAAGAGACAAAGATGGAAGTTAATTATTGAGACCGACAAAAGAGAAGGTACGGACAGCTGCAGAGAAGAGTAACCCCCCGCCCATACAATGTTTCATTACTAGGGGGTTACCTTTCTCTGCAGCTGACTGTACAAATAATTTAATTGCGATGGTTCTTATTTAGATCTGCGCAATATCTTGTGATTATATATCTTGTAATTTAAAATTGATTAGAGTATCGGTATCAATTTTGTAATTTATACATTATGATGCCAGATGCGTTTTGCTTCTGAAGGTATTGTAACGTAATTATTACAATGAATAATAAATGGAACAAAAAGTCATAAAATTCCAAACATCAATCAATTACAAATTGAAATTTATGATTAAGTACTCTAAAGTTTTATTATACTCCCTCTCATTGTGTCTAATAACGAACACAATCAATTGTCTTCGCTTTCAAACAGTCATGGACATGGACACCAATAAAAAAACAATTGCAGCAAAAGTTATTCCTTACAATCAAGAAAAACAAAGAATAATAATTCCTAATAAAATTGAACTTACGATCTTTGAAAAACCCCATTGTCCTGCATCCTAAACAAAACAGTTTATGACAAACTATACTCTTTATTTTAACATGGCACTTTTAAAAGTCAAAGTACTTTAAGCATGTTTTAAGCAAACCCAAATTATTGTCTTCGCAAATTATTATGACGTTTGAATTAAGAACAATATAACAAAGAACAAGTCGAGATAGTCTTAGCTGCATTGATCATTTCTAGTGTTACTATTAAATTCCAGACATAATTTCAAATTGTGTCCGTTAAAATTCTCATTTTAAAATAAAAGGCGTATAAATAAGAAACGACACTCTATAGTCTCGCTGTTCCCTCGGTGCGTACTACAGGAGTCGTCTTTTATTTTGTTAAACTACCCACTGTCCTTCCCAGAACAGTCACGCGCCCTCTAAGTGGACTTATCATCATTATTTGACCAAATTAACACTTCCTACAGCTTCTTAAGAGAATACTTAGAGAAGTTGCCACCGTCTTTTGTTTGGGTTACAAGGCTATTTATTTATAACTAGCTTTAACAATGTGTTAAAGGAATACTGTTTTGAATAGTGATGTTATACAGCAAGTATGCTCTTTTTTAGAAGATTTGAGGCAACATCTATGGGTAATGTTTCTGTATTACCAAATGGGGTAGGCAGAGCACAAAAAATCATCAATCATTAATCGTGAAATTTCTTGTTTTGTTTTGACTTTTCACTTTATGGATTTCAAAATGGACAAAATACGTTATTAGGTTGTTAACATATCGCCTGAAACATACCTGAACTTATTGTCTTAGTCGCCACTTACGACATCCACGGAAGAAATAGAGTGTTGCTGCTCAAATCAAACACACGGTTAAGGAAATGTAAACATGAAACATTCCTTTGTTTTAAGCTCTTCTCTTCTCAGACTTGAGGGCTTTCGGAGTCAAATTAACAGCTTGAGCCATCCGTATGTTGAGAATGAGAGTTTTGTATTAATACTGCAGTTCCCCAAAGAGCGACTGCTTGAGGCCGTAAGTAGGTAGGTACTGAATTCCATGGTATTTGGCCTAAATTTCAATGTAACATCTCCACGCATTCCTGATAAAAATAACCCTGACAGAAGAACGGACAGCAAACTGATCCTATAAAGGTCCTCCTTTCATATTTTCCCTTAAAGCAACAAAACCCTAAAAATGGAATCGCACACATCATTCCACCCCAACTTTTAGCACAATAGTGCAACAAACTATCGACTAAACCAAAAAACATGGCGCATTTCGTCTCAAAAATGCCACAGGCAAACAGCCACAAACTAGTGCAATCAAATGTCTTTGTAAAACCAATTATCGCCTCCGAAACAAGACGAGGAGTTGTCGAATAATGCCTAACAACGGGCACTAACCACAGAGCAAATATTCGGGATCTGTGTAACATTGGTAGCCTTTCTAGGAAGTTGCACGCTGGGCCGAGAATGTTTCGCTTTGTCAAGAATTTTGACAGTTTGCCGCCGACTTATTTGTTCTGTGGAGGTAAAAAGATTGGCTTATTAGATCTCGAGATTTTTGAGACCAATGCTTTGTTTAACAATCTAAGTAACCTAGTTTTTACTTTGGCTATTCTGAACGCAGTTAGAAGGGAATGGGTGACTGCGAAAGCTAATACTACAATTTGGAAGTAAGCTCTACAAAAGAAGATTTGACAATGCAGTTGTTAAATGATGGATGGATAGCGACGATGATGATAACCAATGTACATACATACATACATACATACATATCCTCACGCCTGTATTCCCAAGAGGGGTAGGCAGAGCACATGAATTCAAAAATCCAGTGCCACGTCTATCAATTTCAGGGTAACCAGATAATTAAACGTGATATTGCAGTGACAGGTTGCTAGCCCATCGCCTACAATACACTAACCCTTTCCCAGAGTCGACTCTTACGACACCCACGGGAAGAAAGGGGGAGGTGCTATTCTAACCCGGCACCACCAATGTAACATAGTAAAAATAAAAACTTCGACATTGCAGTAGACATACTTAGCGAAATCATAAGCTAATCCAATTTATAAGCTATTATAAAAGCCATAACCTAAATCTCGCTTTTCAAGTATTAAAAAGTTGAAAAATGGCTAAATGCGTATTTTAAATACGTGCTACCCATATTTCGTTCAAACCTATGTAGCTAAAATTATCTTAAGAAATCTTGCTTGGTAAAAAAATGCATCGGAATTAGTTCATCTATTCTGGAGCTATATAGCCAAAGACAGATGATACACAGACATGACATTAAAACGCTTTTCTTACTTTATTTATCAAGATGTTAAGTCAAGGCACCGACTGTCTTGTGTTTATCGTAATTATTAAGTCGAACCGTAATTATTATATTGACAATGTTAATCTGTGACAAGCGACGTCGGCAAACTATACAGGCTGTCACTGTCAATTGAGTGTCAAACGCACAAAAACAGGCGTGAGAATCAAAGGAATCGCGTCTCTGCCACGGTTATTAACGTACTTGGTTTTACATCTAGTTTTGGTCATGTGGTTGCTTCTACCTAACTGTAGTAGAGGGAAATAACGTGTTATTCAGCCAATTTAGTAAGGTCCTGGTCCTTGTCAACAGCTAGTAACAAAACTCCAGTTACGATTAGATTTAACATTAAAAGTCTACGTATCCTGAGTGGTGTTGGGATAGAAGAACATCTCTCCATTTGTTCCGTGGATGTCGTAAGAGGCGACCGTGAAATAGTTTCAAGATATGCTTTAGGCGACAGGCTAGCAACCTGGCACTATTACACCTCTAGCATCTGTTTTTAAAATAGTGCTAGAAGTATCAGCGAAGGGTATGGTAGTCATGGATTTGTCTAAGTCACGTTTTATGTGCTTTGCCAACCTTACTTGGGAAGACAATTATGATTGCATATTTGTGTGTTGTTACGATTTTCTTTCTAAAAATATTACAGAATAAACTTACCATAGAATGTTGCGTAAGGTACTGAATCCCAGAGATGAAGAAAGATAAAGATATAGGTATTATTATAGGTTTGAAAAGTAACATAAATCTCTTACTCGACGGCGTGACCAGACCTTTAGGCAGCCTACGCATTTATCGATTTTTTTTGCACTTTTAACCTTCGTTAAATTCACGGCTGCGCTACAATGTGCCCTAATGTCTTATGTGGCGTAACAAATGTAGCAATAAAGCTAGCCACACTATTGTCAGCCTTTCAATAAACCGTTCCATTGACGCGTCAACTTAATCTGGAGTCATTAATCGTTGATAACAATGGCTAAAAAGATCAACCGGTTCCACAGAAGAATGTTGTGTATGGTAAAAATGTCTGTTGTGGCTTTGGCTGTTGAGACGTCTGTGTTAACAATGTGAATGGATTACAGTTTTTGTTGGAAGAATGTGAAGATGCGCCTTATTAGGATGATTTTGATGTGGACTCAGGAACTGCCGACGGAATTTAAAGCAAACATTGCCTAGCTGAATCATAAAACCACTGTCGGCTTTACTGCAACCCAAGGAAATAAAAATCAGACAGTAGACCAAACCGTGTGGCGTCCAGTTTACAATAAGACCTCTCTATTTATTCCGTATTCTCCGTATTAAGTCGCGGGAAGCCTTTGGATGTGGGCAGCGCAGGACCGGTCATTGTGGAGATCCTTGGGGGAGGCCTGTGTCCAGCAGTGGACGTCTATCGGCTGATAATGATGATGATGATGATGATTTATTCCGTGGATGCCGTAAGATACGACTAAGGATTGGCTGTACTTCAGGCGATAGACTGGCATCCTGCCACTGGTTAACTAAAAATGTGAATAGTGGCTGCGAAATGTAAAATAGACATGGTTTTGACTATGTAAAGTTTCATCACGATCTGCCCACCTCAATCGGGAATACTTTCGTGATGTGTGTGTCTGTAGTAGATATAAATTTAAGTAGATGTATCAATAGACAGTCAACATACTTAATACATTCCAGTTCATTCTACTCTATATCCTTTCTTCCCCAACGGTTATTAATTCTACGAGCTACATGGTCTGTGCCATCGAATCCTGCTAGTCAAGCTTTGTCGATGACTTGCGTTCTCTCAGGGATACGTCGCTCCTGAATTGATTGCGTAAGAAAACTCAGAAAAACCTGAATAAAATGTGGCACATACCAACTCCTTGATCGTACATATTGTGTTATTTATCCATTTGTTCCTATTCCCAAATGGGTAGCAGAGCATACTAAACGCTACATCGCCCAAAATATACCATAATCTATTTCTTTTCTCGCCTCTCAAGACATCAACGGAAGAAACGGCGAGGTGTTATTCTAAACCCGACACCACATGGGGAATCATTATTCCGTTTTGTTATTTACTTCAGTGGCATTTTGTGAATCTTTTATCAATGTACTATATTTCACCATTTTTATCGTAGCCTCTTTTGTGTCGGTTTCAATAATTAACCTTCCTCTCTGTCTTTCAAAGGCTGGCTGTATTTTACCATCTTGTTTGTATATCTTTTTGTCTTTCGTGTCTTGTATCTGCAATAAAGTGTATACTTACTTACTTACATAATCGTTAGAGCAGAACGTGTCCTCGCTTTGATTAGCATCTTTTGACATCCTGCTACCCTTTCCGATCCTCAAAGCAGTTACATCGCTTTACTGTTTTTCAATGGCCCATAAACTCCACAGCACTTTCGCTCTGGTTTCCTAAACCATACAAAAACTATTTACATTTAAACGATACAACATGTCACGCTCTCGTCATAACTTAGAATCAACTCCCCTCAATCGATAGCCATTGTCCACCGCCATGGGAATCTCAATCACGGACACAGGGCAACAAAGACACCTGAACCCTTCCTTAACTGGTTCCACAATAACTGTTTAAAATACATGTGTCCGTGCGTACGTGAATACATTATTGATATTATATGATAGTTTATTTTAGCGTTCAAAGAGCCGCTTTGTCGGTATTCCTTACCGGACAATGATGGGATTGGAAGGGACAAAGCAAATTGGAGGACAAAGTTTTTCTTGCCGTTGAAGAAGGGTGGCTCTGTCGTCTTCGGACTATGAGATTCAGTACTACTTCGTATTAGTTCAGGATTTCCCCGATGGTGGATTTAAGTTGGTGAGATAGAGATTTTGGTTGGAGTCGTTAGTTCGGGTCAGTGGGTCCGATGCGATTTGGGACAACTTTTGACGGCTGTCAAGTCTTATTATTTACCTGTGACTGACAGACGGCAAGGGCCCGCTCTATATCTGGCCGGACAATAGCTCAGTTACTGTTTAGAAATACTCTAGAATGTTTTCTTTGCTTTTGTCAAAGGTTTAGTTTGGATAAATTGAAAATTAAATAGGACAGCACGTTTTTTAATGGTTGTAACATTTCGCAGGCTGTAAAATAAGATGCCATGTAGGATTTAGAATAACGTATTATCTAGAAGAATATTTTACGCAACAAACAAGCAACCTATTACTACAGTACATCTTCATTTAAAATCTAGAGAAAAATATGATAGTACTTATCATGAAATAGTCATGATTTTGTCTATGTGACGTTTCATGTGCTTTGCCTACCCAATTGAGAATATAGATGTGATCTATGTATGTATATTCCGCAGGATACAAATGCGTTCCTGAAATTTTAATTCGCAATTACCTATATGCTTCAAGATAAGAAAATCAGACAACCCATATTTTCATAAACAGATCATTCCGTACAGTGTAGGTAAAGAACAACGCAGAAAGTTAGGTTTCATGAATAAATCTGAATTCTAGAGTTATTTTTTTGCGCTTTCTAGTTTTAACAATTTAATTAAAGTATCAATTAAAATACCTGCTCGATCCAGCTCATAAACTCGCAGATCGTGTCTCCCAATATGAGGACTTGTCGCGACATAAAACTTCCCTTCAATCAACGTTTACGAGCGATCGCACATAAAAATATTTAACTATTTGTTTGCACGTAATATTAACGACGTGTTATTATTTATAATGTATTATGAGCTTTAAGTCTGTGTGGTAAGGACGAAGGCTTTAATTAGTACAAATATTTGTGCACACGCAAAGTAATTTAGTTGTTCGTGATACTGAGGCGAGCTGCGATATCATCATCGTTCGGATTCATCTGGAAAAATACGGATAACTCATGTTTTAAATCGAGTTTAGCTCGACATGTTTCGGGCTAATCCGTAGCCATTTAGGAGCCGCGGCGGCTACTGCTGCCAAACGCGCACTGCGCGCTACCGGTTTGTCGATGTTTAGTTATTTGATAAAAGAAAAAATATGTGTGTCATATTTTTCCATAATCTAACGAACGGACTAATTAGTTTTTTTTTTAACCCAGGACATAAGCCTGTTCCGGCTGGGGCAGATATTTGTGTGTGACGAATGATTATCGTCTGGTCTTGTTTATCCGTTGTCTAGTACGGTCAAGGACTTTAATTCATGAGCCACCATAGAACCTTATCAAAGAAAAAGTCATTACGATTTCCCTTGATAGTTAATGCGATGTCACTATGACGTTTACTGTGAATTGATTCCATGGTGGCTCATGAATTAAAGTCCGTGACTGTACATGGGTACTATCAGACTTTGCCTAATTTGGAATTTGATCTAGTGGTGTAAATTGTCCCATGATATATGTATGTATGTATAAATTTATATATATCGCTACTCAACTCCAAAACGATGCAGATCCAATACGAAAGCAACAATAACTCAAAATCAAGTTCCAGGAAACAATAAAATTACTGGCATTGTCCAGGCGGGGCAATAAGACAAAATGCGCTTATCTGATTAAGAGAGTCATTAGGACGATATCGTAGACGAGTTTTAGAATAGATTCGTCATGTCTATGTTAAATTGTAAAAGACCGATTCCCAAAAAAAAACCAAATAAATCCCCTAGAAAAAACTTAAATCTGTATTTCTAGTTGAAATAGTTACGGATCAGATTTTGGACCTTTTTAGTGCTCTGTCTACCCCATTTGGGAAAGGAGGCATGATGTATGCAGTAGTACAAAACTATAGTAGGGATCCACATAATTATAGGTAAGTTCTTTTTCTTCTCGCCTGAAGAGCCATGTCTCGACACGATTTGAATTAAAAGTATATGAAGTTCCGACCAAATTAACATATGAATAATTATTTTGGTTTGGATTTACGTGATTTATTTACTTTTGCGTAATTACGTAGGCATATTGTATTATAAATACAAACTCATAATTAAATTTTTGGATATTATTCTAATAGTTATACTGACCACACTTAATAATAACTAAAAATCTCGAAGAGATTTGAAATCTTAATTGCATATCCACTTTTTTGTCTAACTTCCTTCTAATCTAAGATTCCTTTTCTCTATCTTAGACATACCTAATAATTAAATGAACTGCAGGACGTCACTTATAATCTCTCAAAACCACATCATACTTATCTATAACATTTACTAAGTCTACATCAACATTCGACAAACAATAATGACGATCATTTGCTTGTCACATTACATCAATTCGAGCCTCGATGGAAATCTGGGGTGCGACAAAGTCCTATCTCACAAGCGTTGCACAAGCTTTTGTAACCTTGTCGAACTAAGTCAAGATGAGATTCAATGATATATAAGTAGCTACATAGAATGGGGGTTCGGTAGACACTGCTCATAAACCTAACCTATGTGTTTTTGTACGTGTTACCTACTAGAGAATTTTTGTATGGAGTATTTGAGAAAACCGCCGTGTGATGTCGGGTTTAGAATTACACTCTATTTCTTCCGTGGATGTCGTAAAAGTTGGCAAGTAGTGAAATCAAAAGGATCACGTCGTCGTTATATCGAGATTAGTCCGACATGTTTTCGGCCTATTGCGTGCGCGTTTATTCGCAGCCGTGGCGCGTTGCTCCTGAAGATAGCTCAAAATTGGTCCACGACGTTACGCTAATCTCATTATAAGGTCGTGAGCTTATAAGTTTTATTAAACCCGTGTGGTGTCGGGTTTAGAATAACACCTCTCCATTTCTTCCATGGATGTAGGGATTTAGAGGCGACTAAGGACATAGGTTAAGGTATACTTTAGGCGACAGGCTAGCAACCTGTCACTATTGTACCTGCCACCTCAAAACCTAAAAAATATTATGCTTGAAGTGGCCACAAAACGTGAAATAGTCATCGTTTTGTCTATGTAGCGTTTTGTGTGCTCTGCCTACCCCGTTTGGGAATACAGGCGTGATTGTATGGATGTACGTATTAAACTATGAGTGAGTCCCACGGTAGTTTTAAGTTTAAGATAGGCTACCGTCACCTTTTAGTTTTAAACCTAAAACCATTCCGGGTGCTCTGCCTACCCCATTTGGGAATACAGGCGATATGTATGCCCTAACATAAACGAAATACTTTTGGCCTGTACTCCCTTTGGACCTTTGCCACTCCACCGTGTTATTCTCCGGATGGTAATCTGGATCTTGATAAGGCGCTTGCAGAGTGTTCCTTTGTGAGGGTGTCAATCTCTGATCGATGGGCTCGTTGAATCAAATATCCTTTTATAAGATAGGGTTTATTTAAACGTAACTAAATGGAAGGTAACTGTAGGTTTCTGGTCAAATTTGGAGGGGTATTTACAGATAAAACCAACAAACTACAACATTTTCCGTTTGCACGCGACTGTGACTAAATGAACTTTAATCTCCGCAGTTATGAAACTTTTGAAACTTTACAAATATTTGTGTATTTAAATTTTTTATAGCATAAACAATATCTGCATCTACATCAAGGAAGATCTGTTCCAGAACACGGGGGGAATTATTTGACAAACGGTGGGACACATCTGATGAGTAATTAATAATAATAATTTGAAATTGAAGCCGTGTGGTGTCGGCTTAGAATATACCTACCCATTCCTGCCGCGGATGTGAAAAAAAGGTGACTAAGGAAATAGGCTTTTGGCAACAGGTTTGCTATCTGTCACTATTCTACCTTTTTAACCGACTTCAAAAAAAGGAGGAGGTTCTCAATTCGACCATTTTTTTTTTTGTGTATATGTTACTCGATATCTCGGAGACCCGTAAACCTATTTTCAAAGGGTATAACTCGAAATTGGTCCCATTGGCACGAAACCAGGATCTGATGGTGGAATCTTGGAGAAATCGAGGGAACTCTTCATTTGTTGATGAAATCAAGAATTTACATTCAGTAAACAGAATACTTTCAAAATATTGCTAATTTGAAGTCGGTTTTTTTTTGTTTAAAATTATTTCTTTCGTGTTGGAACCTAAAATAATGCTATTGTTGGCTACAATAGGTGAAGTAAGTAGTTTTGAAAATAGATGACAGTAATAGTGACAGTTTGCTAGCCTGTCACCTTTGTTACCTCTTTCGCCATCCTAATGTAATCAATGTACACTACACAAGCACATACTACGTGAAAGATAATGTCTGGGGCTTCACGTGCTGCAATCTCAGCAAATCACTACGTCATCCAACTATCAGACAATGGTAATCGAAACCCTCCCTCAGCTATTACCTCCCGCGAGACTGGACGCGTGACTCGCTGTTTCACAAGGAAGAAGATACAATTACAGTAGGAGAACAAGGACACTAAGTTCTATGGTCGTATAATGCAGTGTTTTTATAGTGGCAGTTGCTGTTTGTGAGGGTATACGATCACGCTTGGGTAGGCAGAGCACACGAACCACATAGACTTTTTCACGTTTTACAGCCACTTCTAGCATAACTCTAGGTTACAAAATAGGTGAAAAAGGTATAATAGCATGTCGCCTGCGTATACACACACATACATCACTCCTGTTTTCACAAATGGGTAGGCAGACACGAGCCAAAACATAGACAAAGACAAAATCATGGCGGTTTCACGTTTCGTAGCCACTTCTAGCATATTTTTAGGTCCTAAGTTGAGAAATACTATTGACAGGTTGCCAGTCTATTGCCTGAAGTATGCCTAAACCTATTTTGTTAATTGCCTCTTACGACTGCTACGGAAGAAATGGAGAAGTGTTATGTTTATCCCGAGACCACACAGGTAAACCAATCTTTTTCTTACTCTTCATATTTTTAGGGTTCCGTACCCAAAGGGTAAAAACGGGACCCTATTACTGAGACTTCGCTGTCTGTCCGTCCGTCCGTCTGTCCGTCCGTCTGTCTGTCACCAGGCTGTATCTCACGAACCGTAACAGCTAGAGAGTTGAAATTTTCACAGATGATGTATTTCTGTTGCCGCTATAACAACAAATACTAAAATTAAAATAATAATAATAATTAAGGGGGGCTCCCATAGAAAAAACGTGGTTTTTTTTTGCTGTTTTGGGTCTATTTAAATAACTGTGACAGCTAAATACTTGAAATGCTCACAGAATATTTAATTAAATATTTTCTTTAAAAATAAATACTAAAATCAAAATAAATAATAATAATTAGGGGGGGCTCCCATAGAAAAAACGTTTTTTTTTGCTGTTTTGTATCTATTTAAATAACTGTAACAGCTAAATACTTGAAATGCTCACAGAAGATTAAATTAAATATCTACTTTAAAAAGAAATAATTAAATTAAAATAAAATTAGTATTTAAGGGGGGCTCCCATTCAAAAATTGTGATTTTTTGCAGTTTTTGGTACCGAACCCTTCGTGCGCGAGTCCGACTCGCACTTGGCCGGTTTATTTCCATTTATACTTGTTTTTAATTAATTACAAATAGTGTGAATCACCATCTTCAATGACATATTGGTCCTACTGTAGTTAACTCTTCCACGTGCAAGTCCCAGAGCTCTATGCAAAAAGGGTCACGCGCAAGATTGATTGTCTCAGCACTTTGAATACGATAGATCCCGAACAGATCCCGAGCTCGCCCGAAGGCAGGTCAGCCATTGTGCGAACTAGCCGATCATCGGTTTAAAAAGGTTCCTCTAGTTATCTGATGAAAGGTACGAAGGAACTATGATAGGGGCGCGATTTCAATAGTCAAGATACTTTTCTAAGCAGAATACAAATGTAGAGATGATGATGCAAAAACAGATGAAGACGACGAATTTGGTAGAAATACGTAAAGAGAAAAACAAATAATACAAAGATTATTTCTTATGGAAATTGCTTAAGTACTGAATGCACGAACGTAGGTAGTTTCTCAAATAGAAGACAACTAGTAAATACTACGCATTTCATTCAACATGTCCGAAATAAAGACGCGGAGCAACATGAAAAAATGACCGTCTATTTGTCCGAGCATCACAAAACGAGTCAAGAATGTATTGTTGCCGAAAAATATTGTGTCCTTTGTGGCGTACGTGAATGAAACACACACGACTGAAAAACTTGCAAACATTAGTCAGAAAAGCTGAAGGCGACGCAAAGCACAGCACAAAGCCTTCGTGCGGGCCATGTTAGCGCGATAATTACCCGAAATACACAACTTGACAAACATAAATTTACAATCGGTGCCACATTAAAAGTTTTTGTCGCGTCCACCGTAGAATCACATTTGAATAGCTCTGTGCGAGACGTTGACAAAACGGCAGCTGTATTCGATGAGTTTACAGAGTATTTGTGAATGTCAAAAATATGATAATTATGCGTGATTAGCGAAGTTACGTAAAGTTGCTCCATCCGCTACAAGTGATAATTTATTGTGGAGTATTAACGCGAGCTGCTCAATTATGCGCAAGTCAAATGCTCCCTTATTCTTCATTGGACGTGGAAACTTGTTTAATGATGTGTTTGATGGCACTGACGAGTTTGTTGCTTTAATTGATTAGGACATAATCACTGTGTAACTTTTATACTTAAAAGTTTTACAGTATGGAAAACTTGATGTGTTGCTTATTGCGAGTACTGTCAATTATCTCAATTTAACAAGCTTTCGTTACATTTTATGAAATTTAATGTGTTTACATTGAGCAGTCAATTTATTACCAGTAAAATATCATAGGTACTCATTCTATATCAAAGATATTTTCAAGACATCAGATCTCTTCATGTTGGCCGTCTGTAATCGGTTTTCTTGGTTTTAGATAAAAATGATATGCTAGAAGTGGCTGCCAAGCGTGAAATAGTCATAATCATGGATTGGATATGTCTATTTCACGTTTCGTGTGCTCTCTGCCTACCCCATTTGGGAACATAGGTGTGATTTTATGTTATGTATTTTAGATAAAAATGTCAGTAGTTTCATCCTGGAGCCACTTTTAAGCTTGGAAATTTACATAAGTAAAAACACTTTATTACAAAAAAAACACGTAACATATTTTACGAAGGTGCTGCAATTCCTACCTACTTCGGGTACATTCAACCAAATTAAAATAAAATGTATTATTGGAATTAGTCATTATTTAGGCGCGAGACAGTAAATATTTCATTAAGTTTAATTTATTATTAAATCTTCCTATTTGGAAATAAGTACAGTTGAAGTAACTATGACACTTTAAGATACCTATGACATTTTGGATCATTTCACTACTAACTAAGTAAAGTTTTTTCTACTTGGGCTTGCTAAAATGCCTCTCCTTTCTTCCGTCACCCTTCCCTACTCTGGATATCCTTGCCAATAGTCCTGACCGCTCAGATTCCGGTATCTCCTCTCGGAGTACGTAGCATATCAATTTATTTTTCCAGGTCTTGTCTGCCAAACTCCAGGCGCCATCTAAACAAGCAGCAGCAACATCCTTGTCGTCCTCGTGCCGAAGCGGCTTGTCGCAACAATTATTGTCGTCGATCGCTAAACGACAAGCAAACACCGAAATACTTAGCGCCATTGTTAATGACCACGAAGCTAGGCTGTGACAATTTTAGATTTAGACTGCGTGTGGTCCAAGTCATGTGGCTCTGCTGACGATATCAAACAATAATTGACTTCATTGTGCAAATTTTGACTATCAAATCCAGAGCATTTGCT
This sequence comes from Adoxophyes honmai, assembly GCA_005406045.1. Classification (NCBI taxonomy): domain Eukaryota; kingdom Metazoa; phylum Arthropoda; class Insecta; order Lepidoptera; family Tortricidae; genus Adoxophyes; species Adoxophyes honmai. The sequence continues at coordinate 158,438 of BHDV01005222.1, forward strand.
TTATATAGAGCTACAAAAAATAATAAAGTGACGCTCTTTTTTGGGTCCAGAATATACGTAACACACAGAATACACAAGTAACGATTATAGAATTATACAAATACTTACCTAAAGACTAAACTTTATTAAAAAAGCGGTCCCCGAGGCATGGTCCTCAAGGTACTGGCAGCATTTCCTCGCTGTATGACAATGGTTATGCGGAGCTAAGAAGCTGCCAGCACTTCGGACTCAATTGTATCTACCAGATGTTTAAAGATTTTTCTCAACTCTGTGTCAGTCACTCTGTGTCAACCCTGAATGGCATAAAAAGATATTCAGGGCAAAAACTTCAGTATTTTGTGCATTTTAGTCTCTCGGCCGCTTTTGCTTCAGCTCCTGCGTCAAAAGTAGTACCGTGGAGGGATGGTACCAGTGTATCGGCACAAGCTGTACCCTATACCAGCACGCATCCCTACTTCCACGTAATAAGAGACTTCCCATCCAGTCTCTTGACATCATCTCTAACAATGCCAGGCGGCTCTAAGAGCACTGATTATCAGTGACTGATACGTTAAAGATGGCAAGAGAACAGTGATAATATCGTTAAAAACGGTATAACGGTAACGGTAGCATTCTTACATATCATATCCTCACGCCTGTATTCCCAAGAGGGTTAGGCAGAGCACATGAATTCAAAAAATCCAGTGCCACGTTTAACTAAATCAGGGCAACCAGACGGTAGCATTCTTTTGGCAAGAATATGTTCGTGATCGGTTGCAATAACACCTCCTATCACCTCATCACCGTAGTTGAGAGGCTCTGCTAAAAGCTCTTAACAGGTCTTTTTACATGACTTCAAGTAGATTTTTGGTTCAGCCATGTCAATCACAATTTCTCGCTTCCATTCCCTCAGTTGGGCCACAAACCGTCGTGTCGCGAGTCGTGGCACGCCTTTATACGCCGATTGGCACAATGGGGTTGTTTGCCACAATGCCACAATGCCAATTATCAGGAACACACTGACCATTGTCGATGTTGTGCGTCTACTGTTACGTAACTATGAAAAATGTTTTTTAGGAGCCGTGACCGAGGAATTAAGAACTAGGATATGCTTTTTTGAGAAGATCTTGTTTGTTGGAATCATTGGTAATGTGTGGAATGATACATACAATTAGAACAATTACCTGTAACAAAATTATCTATTTCAATTTAATAGATCCGCCATCCTTGCATTAAAAAAACAAAATAACTACCACTAAACTTACCTACCGCTATTATACAAACACAGTAAAGACCCGCCACGTGTTTTGCTTCTCTCAGAGGCATCATTACCGTTGATCATGAAGATTTGTAAGTATTTTAATACCCAATTATGTACAGTCGCACACATAACAAGACACACAAAGTACGGATACAATGGCGGAAAAACGGAATCCCACAAAGGAATTCAAACCGCCACCCGCTTATTAGGTGTTCCAGATTTGAAATGATTTGTTTCTTTTTTTCAATCATTTTTGCCTTATGATGTTCGAAATTTGATATCTAATTTCATAATATTACATACATACATACATTACGCCTGTATTCCCAAATGGGGTAGGCAGAGCACACGAAACGCTCCATAGACAAAACCATGATTATTTGACGTTTCGTGGCCACTTCTAGCATATTTTTTATAATATTAAAACAGTATACTACAACCAGATACAGGCTTCTCAATGAAGTTTATTCCCTTATTGCGTCTGAAAGTAACGTCTAAAGATATTATGATACGGATGTCAATAAATAATTATGAGATAAAAATATCACCACTCTTAAAGTTTAGGGTAGTAAATAACGAATGCCTAAAGAAAACATTCAAATATCAGACAAAAGACGGCCCTCCCATTTCCACGTGCAATATCTCTCATTTTCCACGCTCGATCGATGCAGTGTGTTCGGAGGGAATAATAAGTTTCTATTTAAAGTACGCCATTCATGGACAAAAGGGACAGTCTGTTGCTGACAACAATGGAGGGAGGTTTTTTAAGAATTTCGGCGCGGACTGTACCTAGGGAGGTTAGGGCTTGATTGATTTTTTTTTAATTATGCAACGTGCGTACCATGTAAATATGGGTACAGGTTTAAAATGCGTCGAGTCTTTAAGAGGATAGGAGTCGCACCACTTCTCCATGCAAACGTAGTCCCCTGTTTTCTCCGTGAATAAAGACATTAGAGCAAAAATTTTTTTCACATTATATTTGTATCTGTTGTGGCTTGATGATTTGCTTTTATCGATATTCTAAATAAAAAAAAAAAACAGAACATCGATAAAAGCAAATCATAGGGGCATAGCCACAACAGATACAAATTTAATGAAAAATTTTTTTTTGCTCTAATGTCATTATTCACGGAGAAAACAGGGGACTACGTTTGTATGGTGAAGTGGCGCGACTCCTATCCTCTTAAGCACAAATGCCATTTGCAAGGTTTAACTTTTCAATTGGATTGTTGCTTAGGTACTACATGGGTCGCGCCTGTATTCCCAAGTGGGGTAGGCATAGCACGAGAATGGTTTGGTCTATGTAACGCGTCGTAACCACTTCCGCCACATTGTTTTGGTTTTAAGATAATAATAGTGACAAAAGTAGCTTGGCTGTCGCCTACAACACATCTACACCTATTTCCTCCGTCGGATCTCACTATAACCACGGGATAAAAGGAGAGGACGTGCATTTACGATAATCAAAGAATGAAACGAAAACCGGCGTACGAACGTACCTACCGCCTCATCCAAAAATCATAACAGCACAATAACACTTAAAAATTAACAATATAACAAGCTATCATTCCCTAAACGGATATGCTTTCAACAAAAAAACTTGACAGTCGCAATCCGTTCAAAATTGAACCGTGAAGCAAAGACGTAGCCCGCTAATTCAACGCTCATGAACGAACAATACCGTAACACTGAACGAATGGTTGAAGAACGAATGAGTCCACTTGAGAACCGGAAAGCTCCGCAGTTTTCGCGCACGAACGGGCGCAAATGAATGAACTAATGTACATGGTATATCTTTTTAATAATATCATAATACAATTTGATATTGTGAATGGAAACAATGGGGTGCGGGAATAACCCGAGGAGGTCCTTGAGGTGGAGTGGGCATTTTGGAAAGGGTAACTGTAGGAACGAGCTGCGAACATTGTACATGCCCTTCAATGTAAATGAAACTGTGAAAATTGACATCATATCCAACATACATATAATTCCTGCTTTCAAACGAGGAAGGCAGATCACACTAAACACTACTTATTAAAACAAATCTCTATATTTAAAACTATAAATAATCAATTTATTAGATAATCATTGTTAGTTACATAATGTCACTTAATCCCATGTTAGTTATACAATCCTACACACTTTATTTGTCAAAATCTTAAAACTAAATATCTCCGCCCTGATCCGTGCCTGGCCCAAAGGTGCCCATTACGCTGGCTGCATTGCCACGCTGGACTGCAATGGACACCTGCTGGACCAGCCACGAGCCTGAGCGGGGATCACATCCTCGATCTCGTAGACGGCGACCGAGCTCCCTAAATAAATCAAGGGCTTCTGAACCCCAGGGCCCCGCCGTCTCGACCGCGACAGGAACAAAATCGTACATTGGCTCCAAGGCAGAATACTTCACGTGCTTTTTAAGCTTCGCGGCATTCTCAGCCGCGGAACTATAAATTGAATAATTGGTAATACAAATAGGCTCCTAAGAGAACTTTTACTCTTCATTTTTGAGTCTACACTCTTAAGAAGAAAAGGAGAGGAGTAATTCTTATTTTGATGTTACAATTCACATGTTTTCATTACTTCAAGTGCTTTTTTGGCGAATCCACCTCCAGAGTTGGGGCCGCTGCAAGAATCTTTGGCAAACTACGCTCTAGGGTGTGTAAATAAACCTGCCAAGTGCGAGTCGGACTCGCGCACGAAGGGTTCCGTACCAGAAACTGCAAAGAATCAGAATTTTTGTATGGGAGCCCCCCTTAAATACTAATTTTATTTTTATTAAATTATTTATTTTTAAAGTAGATATTTAATTAAACAATCTGTGAGCATTTCAAGTATTTAGCTGTTACAATTATTTAAATAGACCCAAAACAGCAAAAAAAAAAACTGCAAAAAATAGGTTTTTTGTATGGGAGCCCCCCTTAAATACTAATTTTATTTTATTTTAATTATTTCCTTTTAAAGTAAATATTTAATTAAATATTCTGTGAGCATTTCAAGTATTTACCTCTTACAGTTATTTACTTAAATAGATCCAAAATAGCAAAAAAAATCACGTTTTTTGTATGGAAGCCCCCCTTAATTATTATAATTATTTTAATTTTAGTATTTGTTGTTATAGCGGCAACAGAAATACATCATCTGTGAAAATTTCAACTCTCTAGCTCTCACGGTTCGTGAGATACAGCCTGGTGACAGACAGACAGACAGACAGACAGACAGACAGACAGCCAGCGAAGTCTCAGTAATAGGGTCCCGTTTTTACCCTTTGGGTACGGAACCCTAAAAACGAATTTTCATTGAAATAACTTTACCAGAACTTCTTTACCGAACTTCTCCAAAATGCCTTATCAAAAAGGTTTGACACACTTCAACGTTTCGATTCAGACAGCTCGATTATGCCGTTGTTTACCGCGACAATGTGTGACCTAAATAAGGCATTGTGATTGGTTCACAATATTATTTGCTTGTCTATGCGCTATAATGGAAACAAAACATACGTTGCGAGGCTTCTGCTTAATTGTGTGGTGGGGAGAATTCAATAGAAACCTGGTCTAAATACGGGTGATTTGCCTGTTGGTGAATTCGTGGGTAAACCTTACATTACGAAATTAGTGGCATGGAATAAAAATTAGAAAATTACATACATACATACATATTCTCACGCCTGTATTCCCAAAAGGGGTAGGCAGAACACATAAATCCAGTGCCAAGTTGAGCAATTTCAGGGCAAGCAGATAGTTAAACGTGATATTGCAGTGACAGGTTGCTAGCCCATCGCCCACAATACACTAACCCTTTCCCAGAGTCGACTCTTACGACACCCACGGGAAGAAAGGGGGAGGTGCTATTCTAACTCGGCACCACACGGGGCAAAAGTTTCGATATGCGAAAAAACATACGAATATACAATCACGCCTATGTTCCGAAATGGCAGACTGAGCACATGAAACGATGTCAGACAAACTATGACTTTTGTGCAGTTGGTAGACACTTGAAGCATAGTTTTAGGTTTCAACTTAGGGACAGGTTGCTAGCCTGGTAGCCTGTCGCCTAAAGCACACATAAACCTTTTTCCTTAGTCGCCTCTTACGACATCATCGGAAGAAACGGCTGTGCTATTCGACCCCGGCACCACATAGGATGCGAAAATGATTTTGTAATTATGAATAATTGCAACACTCAACATACCTGCCTTTTTGTAATTTTTCGACTTCTACCCTCACTTATTGTACTTCTGCCATATAAAAAATCAATTTGAACATGAAAAAAATTGGTAACTTGTTATACTTTTGTCCTGAACTTTTCTGTCGTTGAGCCTCTCTAATTGCTGGTAACCTGGAGGGCTTGGGGCAGGACCCTCGGCGACAGGGCTCTTAGCGACAACTCACGCGTGAGCGATTTACTCCCCTCATTACGAAGATTTGGGAACTTTACATACTTTGCGAATTTTTACTGCGCTCATTTTTGCAGCTAAAGTGCTCCATTAAACGGTATTGAGTACATACATACACCACGCCAGTATTCCCAAATAAAGTAGGTAGGCAGAGCACATGAAACGCTACATAGACAAAGTCTTGATTTCAAGTTTCGTAATCTCGTAGCGACTGTAGTGACAGTCGCCCAGAATTATACCTATACTTCATTGCATCTCACGACATCTACAGAAGTAATGGAGAGTTATTCTAAACCCGACTCCACACGAAAAATGTGATTAACGATTTTCCGTGGTACCTACTTTAACGGAAAATTTCATGTTTTCGTGATCACTAAATTATCTTTACAACCATCTTGGCTTACCATTTTGACACTTGACTTTAAATAACGAATTTCAATTTAATGACTAAGAAGATATCGCTCATTTAATCTGATACATTAATTGAAATTAGGGGGCTTTCCTTGCCAGTACCCAAGCCATTATTGACACACTGCAACATAAACACAAGACTTCGCAACATCTTGCGATCTAATCACAATGTAATATCAACATTATTTACACCTCAATTAAACCCCATAGACGTCACAAAAACTTCCGCAAATAAACCGGTTAAAACTGGTAGCGTGACCAAGTTTGCATTAGTCATTTGCATACGGTTTGGGGTGCCAGGATACAAACCCAGCCACTGTGGTAGAAAATGCAATAAACATTAGTGATTATGTCGGCGACATATGTGGACGATTTAATGGCTTGAAGATTCATTCTGTTAATTCAATTTTATATTGGTTTAGGTGGAAAATAGTGGTTGGGGTTACATTTTAAGTATTTTTGAGTTATGATTGTCGCATTTTATATAATCATTTGTTGCTTTAATATTTTGCTTCAAAATTTCATGTCATTGTAACATGTTTGTCTAGTAGCAGATTATCATAGGGTAAACAGAATTTCATGATAAAGTCTCAATTTCTTCATATCAGCCTTTAAACTACACAAAAACAACCATTTAACGCAACAAAGCCCAAAATACGGCGATGAAACCAACTTATTACAAACACAGCACTCAGATTTCAAAACACAACAATAGAAGCCGCCACAACGGTTTATTAAACATCGCATTCCGATATTTGAATAGCTACATATTGAACAGTAATAAGCACGAGCATTAATAACTGAGTACGCAAATAATCACTCACAATACACGAAACTCTTTGTAACCGATACATAATCGTAGAAGAATCGGCATTCGTGTTCGCAGTAATTACAATCGACTCTTTTTATGCTCACAATGCTGGCACTCGAAACACATTAACTTTCAAAACGGGAGGAAAGAAAAACAAAATTAATGATGGCGACTAATTTGCAATAAAAATGCCGCATGCGAGCGATACGAGAGGGGACAATTATAACAAATTAATAACGCACACACTACCCTTAAAACTCCAGTGGAGATTTGCATTGAATGGTGTTCTCGCTTTTGTTGGTTGTGCTCCACGCCGCCGCTTCAAAAGCGACCATTTCTCCATCAGGACTGAGTTTAGTTTCTCTCGCTCTGCCAACTTGCGTTTGCATCTTTTCAGCACCAACATCTCCTGAAGGGTCATCCGCGTTCACCGTTTCAACGTCAACTCTACCCGCATTGTCGTTCGACTCATTCTCCCTAGAACACTGCGGAATCACTTGAATATTAAAAGTCTTGGTAATTATTCAGGAATCCATCCATCATTAATCACTGCCTGGGGTTGTGGAAACGCTGTAAAAATGATTGTTGAAAAGATAAATGACACAAGACGTGACGTTTATTCGCGATCCATCCACGTGTGTGCCGCTTTGTCGCGGATATTTATTGCTCCAATGTTGGTGTCATTAGGGACACGGTTTTGAATATTGTGTGTGCTGCGGTTTTATTAGATGACGTTGTATTGTTGTCTGTCTGTCAGTGATTCTTTATTAACGGGTCTGGTAATCTCTGACTGTTTTGCTTTATGACATCATAATTCTTTAGTATTATTTTTATAATTCAAAATTGTATGAATATCCCTGTACCCCTCATTGAGCACAAGTATGTCTATTTGACTATTGGATATATCCGTAAAAGCTCGATTTTATTTAGTTATTTTCAGAAATTGTTCTAAATTTGCAAAGTCTCTTCAGGTTATAATATAACTTATTAATACCCCAGACCTCATTCACCTACAACTAGCGAACTACTCTGGAAAGGTCGTACTGTTAAATAAGACCCACAGGGTTGCCCGAACCTTTCACCTTTACGCAACCCGATTAACAAAGCCTTATTAAATGAATCCACTAGTTTAATAAACCCAGGGCGACACCGAAAAGGTCATTCACACCAAATCGTTGCTTAATTCAGATGTTTCTGTGCCAAGTTTTCATCCCAGATAACAAAGGGTGAATTTACCATCGAAACACCGCAGCATTAACCCAATGTGTAGCTGTCACGGCGAACTTCAACAATTAATGTTGGCAAGAATAATAGAAACTATAGCACAATGGCCGACACTACAAATTAATATATTCATACTTTGTCCCGAGGTCAGCACCCGAAAACAGTATAGCCGAATGTAGACTCAATCTTGGTGCGGACAAAGTTGAAGTCTACGTTGATGATATTATTGCGAATGACAATACGGAACGAGGTGATGTAGATTGTATCACAGCAGCAAAAGCTTGAATGTTCTTTGTATTCGCTTGTTTAAGGGAACATTGCGAAGTTTTTGTCATGATAATTAAATACAGCAATGATACGATTGTGATTTTTATTGCTCGCATTGCCGGAGAGAATGCGATTCGGGACAGTGGGATGGCTGCGGCGATTAATGTGGTTCGTTTTGCTAATGGTATCTCGCTTGAACTAAGTGTTTGATTAAGAGCTTTTTCATGGATGTTTTGTTAAAAGCGGTGACAACATAAGCTATTTTCGCAATGGAAACCTCTAGCTCTAGTCAATGCCAGGTGGTCGAGGTGATATTTTATCTTTAACCGCTTTTTGAACGGGCTGTAAAAGTTAATAATTAGGTCTTCAGGTAGTCTCCAGGTTTTTTTCATTGTAATTCGGGTTCAGAATTACATTCAGTTTCTTCTGAGGACGTGGAAAAAGGTTTCTATGGATATAGGTTAAGGTATATTTTACAGGCTAGCAACCTGTCACTATTACACTTATTTTATCTCTCCAAATTGTCTACGAAACGTGAATTAGTCATGGCTTTGTCTTTATGACGTTTTGTAAACTCTGCCTGCCTTGTTCGGAAATACAGCGTGATGTACGTATTTTAATTTCGTCACATTTTTCTCCACTTTCGAATGGTAAATTCTGCCGCCTGGCAACACCAGAATCTTCCACGTTTGAAATTAGAGGCAGAATAAAATCACCTCTCACGTCACGTATTCAAATCAAATAGCCATTTTCCCTTTGACGCTTTCAAAAATTCTCATATTAAACGTGGAGCCGTCTCGGAATAATTTCCGATGTGAGGACACACACAATACGCACGCCTTATTTGTGAAATCATTGAGTTGCTACTTTCTTTTATATTTCTGGGAAGGGGGACTAATCCCGTATGTGGAAACACGTGGGCAGGAAAATAGATGAAACTAAGCACGTGAAGGGGGTAAATAAAATGAATAAGAAAAGGTATTTGAAATGACATTTATTTACAGAACAAATATGTACAAAACAAAAACAATTAAAATTATATACAACTAACTTAAAAACTAAACTTAAATCTAAAATATATTTAAAAATGGGCACCCCCGAGGCATGGTACCAAAGACGCTGGCAGCGTTTCCTCGCTAATAAATTATGTATTTACTTTCGTTAGTAAACATGAGCATGGCAACTGAAAGAATTGGTATAATTATGCTTTAATCTACATATAACCACGCCTGTGTTCCCAAATAGCACACAAAACGTAATATAAACAAAATAATGACTATTTCACGCCACGCAGCCACTTCTAGCATAATTTTAGGTTTTGAAAACACATGGAAGAGGTAGTATAATAGTGACAGGTAGCTAGTATGTCGCTTGAAGCATACCTAAACCTACTTCCTTTGTTGCTTCTTACGACATATCCACGGAAGAAATGGAGAAGTGTTATGTCACCCGACACCACAAATTGTTATTTTTTTTCATTAGATGTATCTTAGTCTTAGACCTTTTTGTCAATGCAGAGTTGCAGACTCTCTAGCAATCTTACCAAAGAAGTGTAATACCGTATAACTAAGTTATTAAGTATAAATAATACGCTATTTCAACACGAATTCTACTGTAAAGAAGCTACTTAAATGCTCAATCACTGCAGCTCCTATGTACCTAACAAACGCCTAAGATCATCATTTAAACTCACAGAACACAAAGACACAAATTTTGTAACAACCGCCGCAATATGGGATGTACAATATGTATTAATAAACAGTAATGACAAGGCTGGTATACACAATCGAACGGTGTTTCATTGGATGCAACTGTATTTGAGAATGGTCAAGAGTGAGTTGAGCTCGCGTTTTATGCTGGGTTCTGACAATAACAGAAAACTACAAATTGATTTGTCAAATTTACGAATTAGACTAGTATCTACATGTGGTATTGGGTTTTGAATAACACGTCTTCAACTGTTCAAAGCTACTCATAGAAAAAAAAACTTTTCATAGCTACTTTTTGCACAATTTTTGGATTAAAAATAGATGAAAATGTATAATAGTGACACGTTGCTAGCCTGTCGCATATACCATACCAAAATATTCCTTAGTCGCCTCTAATGACATCTTCGGGAGATATAGAGAGGTGTTACTTTTGACTAAGTAATTATTTATTTAACTATGATAAAATAGCGGACCGACTTATAGCGGGATCTTAGTAACAGAGTCCCGTTAAAACCCTTCACTGAGGAACCCCAAAACCAATATCGAAACGGCGTATCTTCGATTCAAAAGAACGCACCGCCTATCACAATGGCTACCCGTTCTGAATTGCCTAACTAACTATTTAAGCAACAGTTTGGGCTTTAATTAATCTTGACAAGTCATTGTTGCTCGGAAATCATTTATCATTATCAAACTTCAGACTATCCCGGCAAGACATGACGGCTCGATCGGAAGAATTACCTTTATCACATTCTACGTACGCCATTATAACACTATTGTCTTGCAATTTTTTAAAACGCCAAGAAGTTAAACAGCCGAATTGTTGGATTTCTTCAAATGTCAAAAATAATTGGCATAATTTATCGAAGTTGCGATAGACGTTGGCGGTCATTAAATCGATACAGAGCGTGATTAAGTTGCATTGTTCGCCGCTAGATGTCTCTTTTGTGTTTGGCTGCTGCTGCCATCTCTGTTGCAACGCTGAAGCAATGCCAGTATATTTCAATGTTTACTATCTTTTGTCATTGACTTCGCCTCTTCGCGTTTCACAATTTAACTGGTAAATTTCGCAAAATTGTTTTATGCTATAGTTAGGTAGACTTTGACATTTTTGACGTCATTTTCTAATAAGTCAACCAAGTCGAATGTCCAAAAGATCAGTCCTTCAAATAGTGTCTAACAGACTATTCAAAACATTCAGATTTCTCAAATATCTAAACCATAATCTAAAGCCTCACAACTGAATGAATTGCAATTGGGCCCTACATTTTAATAATGGCAACTTATTTCGTAATAAAACCGCTACTCGACTCGCGCAGTGTTGCCAGCCCGCCCTCAAATCCCACTAATTTATTCACTACTTTAATACGGGACATTTTTCGATAGTACGCGTCCCCTATAATAGAGGCTGGATTTCAATTACTTATTTGCCAATCCGTTGCCTGTACAGGTATAGTGGTCTTGACTCGATTGCCTCCCGTCTGGCCGCTGGAATCGAACCCGGCTCGCACAATGAAATACGTCTAAATAAATAACACGGACTTCACATTGTAATGCCGCTTCCATACAAAATATATTTTCCCGACAATAGCCACGTTCGGAGTGGGAAAAATGGGGCACACTCGAACGGGGGAAATACTCTCTACAGGCAACACTCGGGCTTAATTCAAACGCGTTCCATTTTTGAAAATTTGAATACATTGTGTCCTTTTCGGGTAAGGTTTGAGCGTATTTTTTTTCTAATTCTTACCTCGTTTGTTTGGTGGCCTGCATGCAGTACATTTTGGCGAAGTCATGTTTTTTCTTTTTTTAGGTACTTTGTTGTAACAGGCAACTTATCAAATATGTACTCAACCTGTCATCAGTTTTTCAGTTCAGTACAGTAGAACAATAAACAAAAAAGTTTTAGTTACAGATACTACTATCGCTCCCAGTCTGTCCTCTACCCCATTCAGTATTTCAAAATGTCACTAGTCCTTTATATTAATTTAAACTAAAAACTCATAATCTTCAACTAGATACAAGAATTCTCCAATATTGAGCGTAATACCTGCTTCATTATAAAAGCGACAGATCCCGTTGGTATGAATATTTAAATGAATAATTTGACAAATAATTTTACTTTAAAACAGATAAATCCACTTCATAAATCCTACAAAGGGTCGAAATCGTAACTGCAAACAATGACCTACCCAACTAATAATTAATTCAAAAGTCGTTGAGTTCCTTTTGGCTGGGGCCACGAAAACAGCGATCTTAATTACCAGGGTTTTAATCTAGATACTTACTTAGATTAAATAAGTGTCAAATCATTGGCCTGATTAGTTTACTGACATTTTCAGTTGAGGTATTTTGAGTGGCCACGTATGAATACATTACAAACTCTTTTTGTAATTTAAAAAACAAGACTGGGAAAAAATAACCACTTTTTCTAATAACTGTTTGATTATTTTTCGAAACATTTTTACAAGTAAAATTATATTTTTAAGAATAATTGAAGTGTTGTCTTAAAAACATATCCTAAATAGGTATGTCATCATATCTCCCTGTTGATTAAGTACTGTAGTATTGTTTCGTATTTATAAGTATGGGTTATGATTATGAGTATTAAATAGAGGGCATGACAGTTGGTACAATTTAAAACGATAGGCACTAAACGAGCAAGTTAAACTAAATCGTACAGGCATTCGATAAGGAACCGTAAACTCATACCATACATATATGACAAAACAAACAATAGGTAAATAAATATCGTAGGACAATTGTTACCAAGTATCTACTGACCTGATATTACGCAAGACCGAGAGTAGTGGAGGTTAAGAGGAGAAGTTTTTTGCGTAACAGTGGGATACAGGCAAAAACAATCATACCAATTGACCAAATTCCAAACTAGGCAAAATCTGTACTATAGGTACTAAACAACGGATACCTGGTCCTGACCGGAAATCGAACTGGGGACTATAAGCTTCGTAGTCAGGGTATTGTATTTTTTTCCACCTAGTTAAGTCCACTGTTTGACTTATAAGTTCCTTCAAAATCTTTTATGCCAGGTTTACACGGGGTTAGTAGCTAATGCTTAGTACTTGTCACTTACACTTGTCACAGGTGTGTAAACATGTTGTATAAGTGCTTAGTATTAGTGGAACTGCAAGTGCAAGTAATTAGAAGCCGTTCCTATTTACTAAGCGACAAGCACCTACCCCAGGTAAAAATTTACTAATACTTGTCACTTGTCGAGTGGTGTAAACATTTAACGACAAGTGCAATTTGATTAGTGATTAGTAGATTACCTAGCCAAAGCTGCCGAAGTGTTTTGTTACTAATACTATTCACTAACACCACTGTGTAGACGGTTACTTGCCACTTGTCACTGTGCATATAAGTCCCTAACCACCTTCACTAATGACAAGTACTAAGCCCGTGTAAACCTAGCATTACGGTGAACGACCTACAATGTGTATTAATTAATGCTTACTTATATTGGTACTGAGAGGTATGGTAATCAAAAAATATTTTAGGTACGATCGGCCAGTTGCCTACGTAATCAAATAATATAAATTTTTAGAAATGTCATATCGATAATTTAGTATGAAATTAGTACGCATATCCCATTTGATGACGTTTGGCCTGATACCACTTTAACATTTTTGTTTTTAAATTATCAAAACGTTCTTTACTAAATTTGTAGGCATTGACTATATTTTGATTCTCCAACCAATTGCTGAATTTAATGGCATGAACTCTTTTTTTTTTCAAAACGCACTTTTCGTGGCTCTACTTAAACGCCACGGAAGAATGGGATAAAACAATCGCATCGAAAAACGCCTCCGTCAGAATAGGGGCCGTAATTATTAAATTGAAACCCGTGTTCGCAGAATACACCCCAGCCGGTAGAGGGCACCCCCATTCAACCCTTTCTGGAATTTACCTGGCTGCTTATTCGTAGTCACTATTTAGGTTTTGTTAGGTTATAGAGGTACGCAGGTTAAATAGTGACGGGTTACTAAAGTAACCTGTCGTCTAAAGTATACCTTGACTTTTATCTTTAAGCAGCATTTACACACACAGAACATTTTGTTCAGTTTTGATGGCGCATTTTTTTGTACATTTTATCAGAAATAAAGTGATAATACTAAATCAATTATTAAATAAATAGTTTACAAATAAAGTGGTATTACTAAATAGTATGATTTCTGTTAAAATATACAAAAAAATGCGCCACCAAAACTGTTTTTTTTACACACACATTTCCTCACGCCTGTATTTCCAAGAGGAGTAGGCAGAGCACATGAATTGAAAAATCCAGTGCCACGTTTAGCGATTTCGGGGTAACCAGATGGTTAAACGTGACGGGAAGAAAGAGGGAGGTGCTATTCTAACCCGGCACAACACGGGAAAGTCTAAAGTCTAAAGTATACCTTGACTTATATCCTTAAGCAGCATTGGTTACTACGTCGGTCAACTAACGTCATTTTTACACCACACTCTCCGCCGACTGCCGGGCGACTACAGTTTTCTTTACACTTTCACGGCCCGAAACACAAACTTTTTCATACTGTAAAACGAAAATGTTTTAGAATGAGAAAAACTATCAAATTCAGTCTGGAATTTCAGTCGCGTCAGCTTACACTTCTCGCAACTGACTGTACTTTTACATAACAAAAAAATCACTACAACCCGGCTAACAAGGAAGGGTACCCAACTGTCCACCTCCGATTTGATTCATTTTGATATATGTTATAGAGTAGTCTAAAATAACGGAC
>BHDV01005222.1:175876-195313 GCA_005406045.1 Adoxophyes honmai
TCCGTTATTTTAGACTACTCTATAACATATATCAAAATGAATCAAATCGGAGGTGGACAGTTGGGTACCCTTCCTTGTAAGTTACACTTTGTCGCTTCTAGCTAATAACCAAACCGCACATCTAAACCTATACCGAAGTTTGGTGGAACCCTAAGGCTCAGTATAAATTCGGTGTCGAACATTGCGGTACTAAACATGTCGAGCTAATCTCGATAATAAAGACTTGAGTAGATCCGATTTATTTTCCTACTACTCTACTTTTCCCTTAAGAGATTGCCGCCTTTGTACTTTACCATCTAGCATTTTTTTATGTTTCTTTTTTTGATAACAAAGTGTTTAATTAATTACTCGTTTACTTACTTCTACTTTCAGAAGAGCATTGCACCGCTAAAAAGTCACTTAAACACTGTAATACACTTTCAAGGAATAAAAAAATGGTTGTACATACCTATATTTTCTTTCTGCCCTATTTAAAATTATTATATCGGTCATAATATTTCTAAGTGACTTAACTTATCATTGGCTTAACAGTATAAATCCTGTGAAAATGAAAACTAAATGCTTGTTTTTGAGAAGTTGAAATCTTCACTAAAAGTAGCAAAAAAACCTTGCTTTTCGTAGAACATGTAATGAAATTGAACGAGTATCAAAACGTTGTGGGCACCGACAATGAATTAAATGGTAATGGACCTAACTAACAATGTTTGTGAAATAAAAAATGTAAGATAGAATTAAAATTTTAAGAAGAAGTAGAATTAATTAGGTATGTAGCGAATTTTATTGTGAAGAAGAGTTTAAAACGCTAAAGCTTAGTTTGAATAGTTGATATGAAGATTGAAGACTGACTATTTGCAGTATACCCATATTTTTCACTTGTTACGCCTACTTGTAACTTCTCTGAAATTAGAAATAAGCGTGATGAAAGTATACGATGGAGGTAACCAAGCAGGTAGAAGTAGGACACCATAATGAAAACGAAATCTTAAAATAAAAACAATTTAGTTTATTTTTATGGCATTAACAAAGTTTTTTTCCTCAATACTATAATACATCGTTGGTACTGACATCAAAATATAATTAAACACTAATATATACATTTGGGATGCACTAATACCTCCAGAGTCCGACATTTGTACATGCTACAATAATCTAGTACGCTAGGAATTCAATAAATAAATACACGGCAATTAATAAAATACTAAAGCCCGGATGCGGTACTACTTACATGCAGAAACAATCAAACTCAACGACCCGTCGCGAGGTGAGTAACAAAAATGGAACCAGTCTTAACTATGCAGCTAAATGTCCTGACGTCTATAGAAAATAATCTCTTTTTGGTACCAATCTCACTTTACATAACTAACCCGCCTTCGCTACTTTACCTTAAACATTTAAAGACGCATCGAAAACAAAAATCACAGTTAACACAATTCGATACTCTAACCAGAGCTTAGTGAGCTACATTTCAACGTAATATTTACAAGCACTTGATATGAGACGCACTCGGATTTACAATTCTCGACTACGAACTATTTAAATAAATAATTACGGCGCATATGGCTTCACAGTTTGTAACACTTAGTCTAGTCCAGGGAGTTGCCGGCCGGGAGGCTGGGGCCTCAGGGCAGGCAGGTTGGTCTTCAATATATGACGGAGACGGGTCGTCGTAGCTGGTCGTCGTGGGGGCTGTGCTGGGTCGGCGTGGCGGGGGACACAGGCGATGGCGGCGCAGCCCCGTACTGGTGGAACAGCTGCGACGAGAACGGCTTCGGTGGCGCCGCCGGCGACGTGTACAGCGACGAATAAAACGACGAAACTACTGCAGCGGCGGATGAAGACACCGTCGGCAAGCTGTCCACCTTCGGAGCCATCAATTTAGAGAACTGTAGATGGTCTAATTGATGAGGGAAGTACGGAGAAACTGCTGGGTATGATAAAGCATCCAAATGGCTGACACCGGGTGGAGGGCCCGCGAAATACGGCAGCGGGAAACTGGCGAACGCTCCTGCCCCGGGAGCACCCCCAGCCGTCGGGGGCTTCGGCTTCCGACGCGGCCTGTACTTGTAGTCCGGGTGCTCCTTCATATGCAGAGCTCGAAGCCTCTTCGCTTCATCGATGAATGGCCGCTTTTGCATCTCCGACAGCAGCTTCCACTCAGCTCCGAGTCTCTTGGAGATCTCGGAGTTGTGCATCTTCGGGTTGTCCTTCGCTATCTGGCGGCGTTGGAGCCTCGACCAGACCATGAACGCGTTCATCGGTCTCTTGATGTGCATCTCCGACTGGGGAGACGATGCAGGCAGCGGCTGCGGTACGCTCGGGTACTCCGGCAGCATGCCAGGGTGCATGGAGAACGCGTACGGGTGATGGCTCAATGTCGACATGATAACGTATTGCTAAGTCGTAAGTTTTAAATCATTGATTGTTAGTGATTTATGGCACAATGGTGAATGAGCAACGGGAGGTGAATGTGTCGCGTCGAAGCCGGGCGATAGACTGACTGGCTGGTGTAGTGCTCGCGTGGTTATCGGCGAGGGGGGCGCGGCCTGGGCGTCGGGCCGCTGCCAATAGAGCGGCTGCAAGTAAAGCCTCCTCCCCTCCTCGGGCCTTTTATCCATCCTTGTCGCACCCCGTACGATTTGTCTCCCCGTCTCGCTCCCCCCAACAACACCCCACGCCGGGACAATCGCACAGCTGGTCGGATCAGGCGCGCCGCTCAATGCACGGTATAACTAATAAAGGGATATTTTGAGGTTTCTTTTTATAAGAATGGAACTAAAGGAAATAATGGCAAATGACACTCGGTCAGGTGTTAGTTTCACCTGCGTCGTTGCGTAATATTATTTGTAATTGGCTCGCCAACTATTAGAACGAAATTGTTTGGATACTGTTAGGACGAAGTTAATTTTTTCATTGATACTAAAATCGATATTGACAGTTTTTGATATTAATTGACTTACTTAGTGTGCTTTGTTAATTAGTTTCGTCTTTCTTTTTCACGTTAAATCGAGATTTAAAATAATTATCTTAAAGGATTTGAATTTTTTTATGAAACCAAATTATTCGGCAAGATTCAGCGCGTTTCACCATCACATTTTTAAGTTACGGAATTCCGCAAATATGTTAAGGACATATAATAGAAGCAATTAAGTACGTGGATATGAATAACAAATACTGCCACAAAATAGAGAAATATTTAGGTAATATGTAATAATAAAGTTGCACAGTTTTCGTAATATGTATAAAGGAAGGTCTTATACAATTATAAACATATTTAAGTTTCTTTATTTCCACGGTATCGTAGCTGAATGGATAAACCGAATTTGATGTGGTTTCTTTTATTTGAAAGCCAAGTCGCCTTACCGTTTAACTTAGCTATGTCTGAATTATATTTTATGAGTAGTTTTTGAGATGTTTGAAACCAAAATGACGGGTGTTCTTCAGCCTTTTAAGTTGATTAGGTCACGTTATTAGCTTATCGCCTAAACTAAAGCATACCTTAACCTCCTTAGTCACCTCTTACGACTTCCACGGAAGAAATGAAGAAATGTTATTTCAAACCCGACACCACACGGTAACTTTACTTTGTTACTTACTTAAAAAAAAAGGTGGGTACCATCGAACTACCATAATAACAAAATAGTTTGCAACTGACGATCTGCCTTGACCCGCCCTCTTATTTTTTTGACTAATTAGGGTCTTCGCGTTTGTAAAAAACATATTTTTAAGTTTAAAAAAACAAATTTTATGACTTGCAGGCAACAATGCCAACAATGAGGGAATGTTCATTGCACGGCCATTTGCAGCTTGCATGCCATCCAGATTAGGTTTACCTTTCTTACTTTTATCCTTTGGACGTTGTATACAAGATTCACTCTTATGGTGATCATTCGTAGGCGAATTCGGTCGTAAGTACATCGTGTAGCTTTTCTAATTGGTTATTGGTTGTTTCCCGTGTGGTGCCGGGTTAGAATAGCACCTCCCCCTTTCTTCCCGTGGGTGTCGTAAGAGTCGACTCTGGGAAAGGGTTAGTGTATTGTGGGCGAAGGGCTAGCAATCTGTCACTGCAATATCACGTTGAACCATCTGGTTACCCTGAAATTGCTAAACGTGGCACTGGATTTTTGAATTCACGTACTCTGCCTACCCCTCTTGGGAATACAGGCGTTAGAATATGTATGTATGTATGTAAATAATCCTTAGTAATGGAGTGGATTAGATTAGATGAGGTCGTACATCGTGCTAGTAACTTCTTTTTTTGCTTATTAAATAACCTTTAGTAATGGAGTGGATTAGATGAACTAACAAGGTAAAGGCCTGGATACACTTAGCAGCCATCGAGCGCCATCAATTGGCAACGCCTTACTCGCCATAATGAACCACCTCATGTCTTGTCAACGCCCGTTAAGCCCCAGCGCAGACAACAGACTATCCGCGACAGACTTTTTAGTCTATGAAAATATAACCTATTGCAGTAACGCACACGACGCGCAAAAAGTCCGGCACACAATTTCCGGCAGACTTTTTGTGCGCCGCAGATTCAATCGCACAAAAAGTCTGTCGTCTACGCTGCCCGTAAAAGCCATTCAATATGGCAAGCAAAGCGTTGTTAAGATGACACTCGAAAGACGCTTAGTGTACCGGAACCTTTACTCAACAGTTCACGTAAGACACTTCTACCATATTTTTTTTAGGTTTCAACTAGGTCGTCTAACTAAAGCATTTCTAGACCTATTTCCTTAGTCGCCTCTTGACACCCCACAATAATGATTTTGCTTCATAAATAAACAAATATTACAATGTTAAACAAACATAAAATTGCTTCACCTTAGTCTGGGTACTATTTGTACAAACATTGCAATGAATAACAACACTGAATAAACGGTGAAACGCGATTTACTAATCCAGCGAAAATTATATCACAATCTGTTTTATTTACCAACTTTATTTTCATTAGGAATTGTTAGGCAGGATACAAAAAAACCATTCCTTCAAATGAAATCAAATCATTTGTAAAAGTATTTCACGTTCTCGCGTACCAAACTCCCCTACAGCTTTTGCCTCCATGTTTGAGACACACAACGCCATCTGTTGGCGCTACGAGCGAGGTAATCCTCGTAGCTGCTTTCGAAGTGTTGTCGTTTCTCACAATATAACGTGTTACCAAAAACCAGATAAAAATTTAAATGATTAAAGCGGAAAATATTGTAAACTTTAGTAAGCTGTCACTTATATAATATGTAATTGAAGTTATCATAGATTTTTTAACACAGTGTACCATTTGACGGACTTTAATCTTTTCATTCAAAAACGTTTGCAAACTCAGTAAAAGGAATTAATGGTTTTCTTTTCTTTTCTTATTAAACAATGTAAATTGTCTCCTTGTAATGGGTCATTTAACCCCTTTCAGCTTTACTCGTATTTTTGTAACGCATTGTATAATTGTGTACACTCATTGACACCAATTTATTAGAACCTGTGTACATCATTGAATTATTTGAAGAGGAAAATCTTCTCGATGTTTACTGTAAAAAGGTAATATGATGGTTTGGAAGTTCAATTCCTGCTATACATGTATTGTGTTGAAATACCTAGGTTAGGAACGACTAGGTAGGTAATAATAATATTATGATGATTTGGAAGTTCAATTCCTGCTATATACATGTGTTGAAACACCTAGGTTAGAAAAAACTATCCCATCAAAAACATTCTGTAAAAAATCTACCCAAGTCTCGTTGAAGCTGCTTGTTAATCTCTAAAAAGTAATGAAATCTAGATATAGTTGTGCCAAGTCTAAGGTTCCTTACTGCGATTTCTTTATTATTATAGTTAAAGTTGTGTGCCTTGGCCGTTGAACATTTTTTATACGTTAGTGGGTACAAGTCAATTTTGTTAACATGTAATGTTGCAACTACCTTGTTTGTTACGCGAGATAATAGCCCATACTGGTATGGATAATTGGTATAAAGTGTTCAACGGCCAAGTCACACAACATTAACTATAATAATAAAGAAATCGCAGTAAGGAACCTTAGACTTGGCACAACTATATCTAGATTTCATTACTTTTTAGAGATTAACAAGCAGCTTCAACGAGACTTGGGTAGATTTTTTACAGAATGTTTTTGATGGGATTTCACTTCTTTTTGTAGAAACGTGAGCATATTCATTAATTATGTTAGATTTTCTTATTTTACACATTTACTTATTTTTGCAAATTATCTTTCTTTTCTTTTTTCCGGTTTTGATCTCGTACAGTAGGAACAGTTTTTCGTATTGCCCATTCGCGGTCCTTAAATTAGAAGATGTGTCTCTCTACGCTGGATTTTTGCAATTACAGTCGTTTTTTTTTATGTACCAGAGCAGCTCAGGGTCTTCATCAGATACTTCTGACCTCAGATTTTTGACATCAAATGAAGCGACCCACTAAGTTGAATATTTTTTGTAAAAGAAGTGTGTCGATCTCTATAGTAGTTTGGTTGGGCTCTAGTGTTTTCACCAGGTACTCCAGATCTTCGATTATCCTAGTTTTTACATTTTTCCCTTTATGTAGTCGTTAATCCCTAACCATGTACCAAATTTCAGCTCTCTGAGTTAACGGGAAGTACCAGTTCTATTTTGATGATCATGAGTGAGTGAGTGAGTGTCGAAAATGCGAAACTTTGCTTTCGCTTAACTTCGGAACTGAATTACTTACAGACTTGAAATTTTGGATTTTATGTATGTAGTTATAGCTCACTAGATGACGAAAATTTCAGCGTCCTAGTATTATCCAGAGGTTCTCAAATAGGGGCCTGAAAATGCCGCGAAATGGTTCCAGTAAAGGATGGTACGGCAGTGCTTGCTTTGCGCTCGACTTGGTGGGGGCACTGCCGTGCCCCCCGATACACGGATGACGTGAGGACGTAATATTCTTATTACCTAGGTACAGCGTTTCACTAAGCCCTTAAGCTATGCCGGGCGAAATTATCGTGGTTGGGAGTACGAATAACATGGTCACAAATATGTGTCACTGGCATAGGAGTAAGAATTTTTTGGTCACAGACGTTCTGTCACCGGACACGAACGTGTTAGAGCTAAACTTTACTTCTTATATGGAATATTTCAATAAACGAAATCCTAGTTAGATCTAAATCAATTACTTACATACAAACCTTTTCTCAAGTAAAGCCAGAGCACACGAAACGCCACAAAGACAAAATCCAAAACTATTTCACGTTTCGTAGCCACTTGTAGCGTATTTTTTAGGTTTTACATTCAGAGGTACATAGGCTAAGCGCGCACTACGACTTTTTGTCGTGCGACACGATTTTAAAATACTGATTTTTTCATCATAGTGCGCGCGATAACATATAAACCCCTACGTTGCATTTCTGCGACAATATTGTCGCGCGACAAAAAGTCGTAGTTCGCGCTTAGCCTTATAGTGACATGTTGTTAACCTGTTGCCTAAAATGCACTTGCCTTAATTTTCCATAGTCGCTCCTTACGACATGCACGGCAAAAATGGAGAAGTGTTATCCTAAATCCGACATTAAACGGCAGTCGAAGTAATGATTGAAAACAACAATAAGAAAACTGTATAGTTTCAAAACCATGAATTTGTAATATAAAATAATAACACGGTTTTTGGAAAGACAGCTGACAAAATTGTCGGCCCGTAGACGCCGTATAAATAAGGGTACATTGTACCTATTTGGTAACAACCCCTAATTAGTTTCCTTTCTAAGTGACAGTCAGTTTAAAATATTTTTACCTTTACTTCAAATATTTTTATAGTTTAGGGTATTTTACGTCTTCATTTACCGACGAGTACTGCTCGTTATGGAAAAAAAACGGTAAACGGTTTGTCGAATCTACGGCTTCAAGTTAACTTTACCTCTGTTTTGTAAAGACTAGACTTAACGGACAAAGTTTTAATTTTTCTCGTGAATCCGAAGGTAAAACTGGAAATCATTATTGCAATTACACTTATTACTGTTTTTTATAATGTTCTTAATACTAACGGCATCACCATTTGCTGTGACATGACACCTTGGCTTTACTTAAGCCGGTCACAGACTACGCATATACGATAATATTTTATCTGCGTATAAATGCCATTTTTCCATATGGCGATGTCAAAAGATACCTGACGGTAAATCTGCGCAGTGTGTGGTAGCTCATTGAATTGTATAGGGAGCGATATTGACAGATATATGTTCTATAACAGATATCTTACCGTATCTGCTTAATGTGTGACGAGCTTAAAAAATGTGTGAGGATTTGACTGTTAAAAGTCTAGTGTTATAGGTAGGTAGGTTGCTTTAGATATATTTAGTACACGCAACTGATTGTCGGTTATAAAATGGAGAAACAAATTCATCACGCCTGTATCCCAAAATGGGGTAGGTAGAACAAGTGAGTAGTGTTTCGTCACTACTTAGACATATTCATGACTATTTCACGTCTTGTAGCCACTTCTGGCATATATTTAGGTTAAGTACAATAGGTATGGATAGCTAGTTTGTCACATAAAGCATATCCTAGTTATCCTTTCTTACGACACTTAGTATGATCCGTGTTGTGCAGGAAAAGGGAGGGAAATTTCAATGAAAAATTGTTAAGATCAAATTGAGAATATTATGTATAAGCGTAGATTGTAAAAAACTTGTATACATACATATACACACATATTCTCACGCCTGTGTTCCCATGAGGGGTAGGCAGAACACATGAATTAAAAAACCCAGTGCCACGTTTAGCAAATTCAGGGTAACCAGATGGTTAAACGTGATGTTGCAGTGACAGGTTGCTAGCCCATCCCCCACAAACCCACAATACACTAACCCTTTCCCAGAGTCGACTCTTAGACACCTACGGGAAGAAAGGGGGAGGTGCTATTCTAACCCGGCACCACATGGGGAAAAAACTTGTATTAAGTAAGTAAATAGACTACGGGAATGCAGAAATCTGTACTATCTTACTAATATTATAAACGTGAAAGTTTGTGAGTATGGATGGATGGATGTATGGATGGATGGATGGATGTTTGTTACTCCTTCACGCAAAAAGTACTGAATGGATTTTGATGAAACTTTACAGTAATGTAGCTTATACATCAGAATAGCACATAGGCTACAATTTGTAAATATTTTTTTTGAATTTTCCAAAATATGACGATAAGTGTCGAGAAAGTTGGAAAAAATCAACTTTCTGCTGGCTATTCTGGCGGGCACTTCCTACTAATAATTCCAAAATCTCTTCTGTGTTAGCCCGAATTTAACGCGTGCAAAGCCGCCGGCAAAAGCTAGTAACAAATATAACTCTTAACTCGAAAAGTTTCTTAACCTTTGATTCAACACTTTGGATTCTAGAGGCGAACCAGGTTGGTCCATAGAACCAGTGAAGTCCAAGTCACTGCAAAAGCTGTGATGTTGAGTCACATGATTGACTGATCTAAATGTAAATATTTTAAAAATCACGTAGCTTTCTTTCCTCTCCTTGTACACTATAAAACAAGCGTACATAGGTACATACAAACGCAAATGAGCAACTTCAACTAAAACGAACTTATATAATGCGGTAAATAAGTCGGTGGCACCTAATTACTTATTCGCGACCCGGCGCCTGCGTCGAACAATGGTACACGGAGCTAGGTGAAGTTTTGTGAAACTTTAGATTATTTTCTGTAGTCCTAAAAAAAACTTTGGATTGGATTGCATTCGGAAAAACCATAAAAGTGTCAAACTAAACTCAATTGAAAAGTTTAACAATTTGTTTTACATCATAGAGTACATCTGAGTAGAGTACTAAGTACGCAACGAATGCAAAAAGAAATAAGAAACAAATAATCCAGACCCAGACAAAATATTGTCCCACTGTTGAACACAGACTTCTCCTCTGTATTGAGAAGGTTTGGGCTGGAGTTCCGACTCACTAACTGGTATTATAATCACATTTTTGTTTTAGAACATTTAGAAGAAACGTCAAAATGCCGAGTGTCTTGCGGCTGTAGAATAAGATTTTTTTTTAACTTTTATAGTTTAAAAAAGTAGTTTACGTTTTTTATGCCAAAAAATCCTTTTTTTGGTTCTAAAGCTACTTATGTATACCTATACCTCACCAGAGGGATCTCCAACAGCCAATTTTATGAAAATAATCTATCAAAGATTACAAATACATAATAATATAGTGAGAAAACCCAAAAGATTGTCCATAAAACTTTTTACACCTCGACGTTCGACCTTTTGCCATCTCGTTCCACCCCAATAAAGGAGAGAGAGACAGCATCCCTCAGAGATAGACAAAGCCAGTGCACACAATATGCCTTAATGCCTATTCGCCCCATCTTCCTATTTTAATTTACTCAAATTTCCCATGACACCTCACGCGACATATTATTATGGTTTTTCATAATCAACGCCCGGTAGTTCTGGTCTGCTAATCGATGGTTAATTTTGGTTGGTTTTGCTGCGTTTGTTAACTTTCTCTTGTAAGCATTTTGATAGTGGAATACAAGGGTTACACTCGTCACTCGCGACTAACCGCTAACCTGAAACATGTCGAGCTAATCTCGATGAAAAGACGTCAGTGTAGGTATCTATGTAATCAAATATGTGTGTGTGTCTCATGGGAGTTTTATGGTTAATGCGTAACAAGAGATTAAAACTTTAGCGATCTTATTGAGTTACGTTAGTTTTTGAATTTACGCGTGCTATTATGTAGAATACTTTCTAAAATTCTAAGTACCTACTTACCAACTATGTCAAAAATAAATGCTGTAAAAACCCAAGTATGTTTGTCAGATAAGATTGTCTGGTAAGGTTGACAGGTAAGAAGTAGTAGGAAGTAGTAAGGTTTTCTGTAAGAGATCCCTTGCTTCCCTTTTTGTACTTCACCATCTTGTTGGTAATTGTTTTGCCTTTCGTGTTTTTTTTAAACTTACTGGTTGATACAATCTTCAAAGTCGGCAACTTTCTGTGACACCACCATTGACAGCCCACACTGTTCCTCTCATGTTGCTCAGCGAGGTTTTTAGTAATAGGTTTTGCCGCAGTAAAAGCGGCGCTAAAATCTAGCCAAATTAAACGTCGGGGACTGTAGCTTGATTATTTAAAACTTAAGCTATTATTGTTCTTTCCCATTCATGAGTCTGCACGCTATTATCCGTAAATGTCCGTAATACATATAAATAATCACGCCTTTGTTCCCAAACGGGGCAGGCAGAGCACACGAAACGTGAAATAAACATAACCAAGATGATGTCTTTTCACGGTTTTATTTATTTCATTTCATTTTATTTAATTTAATTTCATTAGCAGCCACTTCTAGATTTATTTTAGGGTCGAAAACAGATGGAAGATGTAGTGTAATAGTGACAAATTGCTAGCTTGTCGCCTAAAGTATACCTAAACCCATTTCCTTAGTCGCCTTACGACATCCACGGAAGAAATGGACTCGCAATTGGCCCATTTTTTTTTTTCGTCAACCCCCCCCCCAAAACTAAATCCTGGCAGCGCCCATGGCCTGTCGTTTAGTGACTAACTAAAGACGGTTTAATCAGTTCCACCGGCCCTTCCTCCACATCCTTGGTGCGTATTATTTTCCACCAGAATGGCCGCACTCGGGCGCTGCTGCATTGTGGCGCTGAGGGCAATCTGGATAATGCGCGCTTTGTTCTGATCGAAGCTCGTTATAACCTTTTTTTCATAACCTGCATTTGCTAATTAGATAGATTTTTACAGGTTTTAAACCCAAGGGTCTAGACTTTTTTAGTTATTTTGATGCTTTTGACACACACAAGGCTAAATTGCTGCTGATTTCGGAGTTTCGGACTACAAAACTCTCCATTGCATTTTTATGACACCTCTATTATGGGTTGTCATTGTGGCAACGACAGTTGTTTACAGCATTTAGTGTCAAATTTTCCTTTCGCTTTGTTTTCCTAACTGCTTTTTTTGCTGAAGTTTTTTTTTCACATTAAATTTTTCCGGATTTAGAATACTTACACAGAAACAGAAGTGATGTTTGATTCCTTGATCGGTAAAAACGACAGTGGGTAAAAGTCCTCTGGAAGTTTTTTTGACAGAAATTTTGCTACTAAGAAATATTGAGTCTTGGGAAATTATCGAAACAGCCGTTAATTCTTGCACTTTCAATGAGTTTGCATCATTGATAAAGAGGTGTGTCGATGATTGTCATTCATCGCTATTTTTAACCCCCGACGCAAAAACGACGGGGTGTGTGTGTGTGTGTGTGTGTGTGTGTGTGTGTAAATGTGTATGTATCTGTCTGTGGCATCGTAGCTCCCAAACGGATGAACCGATTTTAATGCGGTTTTTTTTGTTCGAAAGCTATATCCGTCGAGAGTGTTCTTAGCTATGTTTGGTGGAAATCGGTTCAGGTCTTCAAGGTCATCAGGTTACTTGTTAGGTGTGATGAGAATGTTACACGTTCAGTAAAGCCATCGAGTTGGGGCTCGTCGGGGGTTTTTTTAATTTTTAATTAATGTTGGTTATATAGTTACAGTACCGGTCTATAAAATATGTATGTACAACGGTCTTTGGAAAGAGTACCTAAGAGAGAGACAATGCTCTACAAATCGACGTTTGTCGTGAAGTCCGATGTGCAAACTTTATGACCAATTAGAAAGAAAGAAAGAAAGATTTTTTATTTTTTGGTTCCCAAATCATTACCATACAAAAAAATCAAAACAGTAAGTATGTCTTGGTGACACAGGAGAACCGCGCAATGGGTCTACGCTCAGCATGAGTTGCTGCATCAGTAAAGTGCAGCGACGCTGGTTACTGTACGTCTGTACGTCTCTATCTAATTTTAAACGTAAAATTGTGCCAAAAATCCCTACAATACATGAATAGTCTTTGTTGTCTCAGTAACTGTTAGAATGCTTTGTCGGTTGTCGGTTGTTTAGATTATTTCCGTAAAATCGTAATTGTAAGCAAGAAATAAGGGACAGTAAAAAAAATGGGGAAGCTTTTGCCCAGCAATGGAGACAATCTTACATAATAATATTATACCCAGAGCACACGAAACGCTCCATAGACAAAACCATTAGTTATTTCACGGTACGTTTCCACTTTTAGCATAATTTTTTTAGGTTTTGAGTTGGCAGAGATATAACAATAGTAACAGTATTTCCCTATTCGCGTCTTACGACACCCACGGAAGAAACAGAGAGGTGTTATTCTAAAACTGATACAACACTGAAAACATCATGCGGAAATTAGTCACCTAAGTATTAGCTAAATAATGTCTACCCAAAGAGGAACTGGAATTTTTAGGGTTCCGTAACCAATTGGTAAAATATCGGGTTCCTATTACGTATTGCAGAAATACTCGTATTTCGTCCGTCGCCAGGCGGCATCTAACAAATCACAACGTTCTAACAAACCAGTTGAAATTGTCACCTATTAGGTACCAATTTCTGCTTCCGCTATAAAAACAAATACCAACAAAAAAAAGAGGGCTTCCATGCCAAAAAACGCCACGTTTTGGCTATGTTTGCTCTATAACAATAAATAGTAATATGTAGGTAGTTGTTTACCTAGTCAGTGGTACGGAACCCTTCATCCTCGAGTCTAACTCACACTTTGTACATAATTCTCCAAAACTTACATAGCACAATACAAAATATTACACAAACCCCCTTCTTTCACCACCTTAAATAGAAAAGCGGCTGGAAAGCAAAAAAGAAAACAAACATCAAAATGACCGCTTGTCATTGTATTGTACTCGGAAACAACGGATTTTGACAGTTGTCATTTTACTACGGTCGTTTTATGATGCCATTACTACGGGCGCCGCACTTAATTTGTTTTCGAAGAATGGGACATCTTTACTTATACATACAATAATAATTGGGTACAGGCTTCTTCACAGTATGAGAGGGTTTGGGTTGTACTTTTAGGGTTCGTCGTCGTTATGTCGGGCAATTGTACTTTATACGTCATGAGAATTACAGTACACGAAAATACTTTGTGTATTCAATTGGAACTTCAAGAAGTTTAGCCATTAGTAATTTTTCATTAATGAAATTTATCGATTAATTATGAATTTTATTCACACTTCAAAAAAAACTTAATAGGTACGTTTTTAAGAATGATAAATAATAAAAAATGCAGGTACTTAATTTTGAAACCATGTACTGTTTTCTTAACTTTGACTTTAATAAAACAGGTGGCAGCCCTAGCCTTTCCCACGCTATCCCAGTGCTGATTACTAACACAAAACCATTAGGTCCTATTTCACGTTTAATAGTCACTTTAAGGTTTTTCCAGGTTTACCGTTACCTACCTGCTAGCCGTAGACCTTTAACCTAACCTAAAACTGCAGAACCCTTGACAAAAGCGCCCCCATTCTCGTTTCCCAGCTATTCTTTCCTTTATTTCTATATTTCCATTGTCTTGATCTATACTTAAATTATTTAAAAAATAATTGGAATCGTCACGGTACTGAACGGCGAGCCGTTAATTTGTTTGTAAAACTAATATCTTTATTGCGGTAATGACTACCTATTGTCACAGGATTACGGCTGTTTGTCGGCTGTCTCGTTGTCACCATTGTTTTTATCGTATTCCTTTGTTTCTTCAATAAATATTGTTATTGTGTCTTAAATAGTTAGTCGGTACCGTTCCGAGAAGGTGTGGTTTTGCCTCAAATATTTAGTACGTTTGAAATTACCGCTAGTTGGTGACAATGTTTTGTTGACAAAGGAAAAGGCAAGGACAAGTGATTAAGGTTTTAGTTACAGAAGTAAACCCTGTAACCTCGAATGGGTAGGCAGAGCGCACGAAACGTTACGTTGACTAAACCATGACTAATTCGCATTTCGTAGCCACTTTAGCACAAAGGCTTAAAATTAGATAAAATGGGTACAATAATGACAGGTTTCGTCACCCCTTGTTCTGCAATAGGCAAGGCGAAAGATTTTGAAATCCTCTTCCGTAATGCAGATAACCATCTATTGTTTACAACAAAACCTTTATTTCGGTAATAAACTTAAGATTTTGGAAATTTAAAGCCATTTTTATAATCATTTTTAAATACTGCGCGAAAACAGCTCGCCGTGTCATGGCGTCGTGTGTGACGTCACACTTACGTACGTCAAATTTGTTTACGCGCAGCTAGACAGCAAAGTAAACAAACACTGCGTATTTTTTGTGTTAATAATGAATTCTAAAGTTTACAAGTGGTGTGCAGTGCCTCAGTGCAAAAATACATCAATAACGACACCCAACAAGGTGTTTGTACATGTCCCATACAAGAAAATAATAAGAGATTAGTACATTGAGCAACTAGGGGAGGAAATGGAACATTATTAACGAGAGGCTGTTAGAAGCCCGACGCCGCAGGCGGAGGGCTTTTATGCCTCGAGTTTATAATGTCATTTACTCCCCGTGTTACACACAATGTTTTTCATCACATTTGCGAGGAAAAAATAAAAATTAAAGAAAATTCATAACATCACGTCACCGCGCCGCACTATTTCTTTAGCGCTGTCACTGCTGTCAGTGCGTTTAGGTCTATTGTCACTTTTTTTAATCATATACCACAGACAAGAACTATGTTTCGTACAGAATTCGAATAGTCATACAGCCAGATTCTACCAAAAAGGTTCAAACAATACGAAAAATTCATATTAAAAAACGCGTTGACATACATCTAAAGTATTAAATTAATACAGTTTCATAATGCATACATTAATTTTGCATTTAAAAATTTACCCTAAACTTTTAATAGCAGAATTTTTATTTTTACATTTGTAACCTCCTTAGTCTGAACTAACGTACCTATACTAACTTTTGCAATTTTTAAAACTAAACTTTACCTCCCATAGGATGTAATGATAACTCCCGCGGTTACAATTTAGGCCTTTGTCCTGAAGGATACGCGCTTGTAACACCACCATTGACGAGCAAGTGTGATGAAAAAATGGTTAAAGCTTGCACGGCGAAACCCGAACGATGTAAAGACAAATTCGCCACTTTATTTCTGTGAAGATCACTTTGATGTGAGTATGTTATCATGTATTGATAGATTTTTAACTTATTATAATGTTTGTTTGACGTGAAATAGTTGAAAGTAGGGTTGGACTGTAGCAAAGGGTGGCCAAGACTTAGAAAATTTTTTGAAGATTTTTTTTTCTAAAATGATAATTTTCTGTTGAGGAAATCGTGTAGAACGCATCAAAATAAGCATAAAACGTCAAATAAACTTTTTCCTCAGATCAACCAGTGCCGAGATATTGGGTCTCAAAGTTCAAGTTTTTTTCAAGGCAAAATTTGTAGGTGATGGGACTTAGAAAAAATTCAGAATGTTTTTTTTTTTCGCAAAATATTATTTTCTGTTAATGTAATATCACAAAAACAACTATATATCAATCGTAACGCGCAATCAGTATGTAAGGTTATCAAAACACAGTGAAGAGTACATAAGTATGACGTCATGCGCTGTGATTGGCGTTTCAGTCAAAATGGCCGATTGCAGTATTTTACTCTTTTATTTTATTGAAAATCTTATTAATCTCAATTTTTTATATAAAACTAAATCAGTTTTTTAAATCCTTTGAATGTGTATTTTCCTCTAAAGTCATTAAATCTTTGATAATGTAATACTGTCGACACGCCTATTGGGTAGTCAGAACACACGAAACGCTATATAGTAAAAACCATGTTTATTCCACGTTTCGCAGCTACTTCTAGCAATTTTTTTAATTTTAAGTTACGTGGTACATAGTGACAAGTTGCAGTCTGTCACCTAAAATATACCTTAACCTATATTCTAAACCCAATAAAAACTATGTTTAATAGTAACAGATATTAATATGCATCCTGTGCAGCAGTCTGTGGTTTCCAAAATTTCATCAGTCTGGCTGAAACGATCCTAAATCTTCCTAAAATCTCACAACTCAAATTTAACATTTAATTTTACTATCCACCTAGGCACCTACTTACTATCAAACAGTAAATACGGGAAGAGCAATCAAACATAGTTCCAGTACCTAGACACACTTCCAGTCTAACGCCTTTTCCAGTCCAGAGCCCATTTGCTGACCGCAGTCCACATGGCCGGTCAGATCCGGTCCGGATCGGATTGAGGCAGCCTGAACCGGTTTTAGCCGCTTTCGGCCGGCCAGATACGCCGCGGCCGGATGTGCAGCGCCGCATGCATTCGGAGCTAGAATTTAGAGTTTGTGTGTTTATTAGATTCTGGATATCCATTAACTGTGGTTCAAATGTCATCACTATCTTCATGTGAGGTTGAGATGTGTGTTATCAGAAATGTGGGGATGCAAGTTTGAGCTAACCTGGTAGTTTTCTCAGCTTTTCTGTAAGACAAAAGAACCGGAGTCTAGAAGTCGAAGTGCTTGAAAACGGTTTTATTTGTATGTATGTACTTAATTTGAATAGACTGTAGGCTTAGCATAGCAACACGCACGTGTTTTTTTGCGTGCGGGATAGTCTAGTCTAGGTACTTCTGACATCTCCTAGTTAGACAGGGACGGACATAGACCATCTCACGTGCAACTTTTCTCGCTTCCTGACGTGCTAAATCGGCTGTTTTCTAATCGCTTTTACATCACGTAATCTTGTATTGTTATGAATTTTCTTGGTTTTCACTTAGGACATTTCAAGATTTTTTTTTGTCCACGTCTTTTCGTTAGGTAGGCATACAAAATACAGGTAGAGCATCAAATTTGTTGATTAGCACAATTTCGAACGAACCGCAGTTTATAAATGTAATATGGCTGAATCCGCTGAATACGACGCCATCCCAATTCCCTTTGAAATAAAATTCTAAAAGACAAAAGGCCACATCAAAGCTCGTTAGGCTTAATGAGTATTTTGATAATAATCAAATTGTATATTGAGAGCAAGGCGCTACCCCGGAAGGGCCTAGGGGTGACAATGGCTGCATCCTCCTCCAGCGTACACTAATTGTCTAAGTGCATAATGAACTTGTTTGTGATAACCCTAGGGACTGCACGGGAACGCACACCCAAAAGTAAACTCTAACTTGTAAACCGTAGAGTCCAAACTGGAATGATACGACCTCTAACCCATGCGTTACTTTATTTTCCTTCGACTTTCTGCCCTATGCTGGTCGGGGTAGGTTGGGGTTTGTGTGTGAAGTTCTTGTCACCCTCTTCTTGTTCTGGAGTTAATTAGAAATTTTGTTCCGTATGGCAGCAAGTTTTTGAGTTAGCTTCGTTATTTTACGTGCGAAGATGTTTAGTGTGATTTACTTGTAGTGTGGTGGGAGGAAGGAAAGTAAGTTAGTTTCCCCTCTGGTGTAAAAAATATCTTAGTGCTAAGATGCGTTTTACTCACAGGGCTGGCAAGCTAAAAAGTTTATTTTTTCGTTTTATAAAACTTTATCAATTTTTTTGTAAGTAAGATATTACGTTTTTTTTCTAATTCTACCTCACAGAATACTCGGTACCATCTTCGATCGACGGACTGTAGCAGCATTTATACCTATATACGTACATAATATACCTACTCGTATCTAGTTTAAGTTAGACGGTTGATTATAGTTTGGATTGATTTAGAAAAAATTACACTCTGACATTTGCTTTTGTGATTTTGACAAAGATTGAACAGTTGTTTATTTACCATCACGCCTGAAGTCCCAAAAGAGATAGGCAGAGCACACGAAACTTTTGGTAAACACCTAAGGTAACGGCACCAGTTATGGACGGTTTAAGCTGACAAGCACCAGTAATGGACACTTCATTCATAATTTAAAGACCATAGACTTGTGAATTGATTGTTGCAAAACAAATGACTTTTCCTTAGTGGGTAGTAAATAAGAGTCATTGTCCATTACTGGTTCTTTGTCCATTACCGGTGATTTTACCTTACATCTAAACTAATTTTAAATTTAATTCCTGAAAATTCTGCGTTCTAACTCGCACACCAAGCCTTATTATTAAGCCTTGATTACTGTCTAACTGTAGAACTAATTTATAAACTTCATAGTGTTACTGCATTGTTAGACAAAGAAAATCTTTATTACGTTCGCTGTGACAGTGTTCTTCGGTGAGCCACAAATCCATTGTTTCGACTGTACAAGAAACCAGATCAGACCAGATTAAACCGGGCCAAACCGCAAATTGGATTCGAAACTCGAATTTAGTTCCCTCAAGTAACCGCCACTACACTAACTAATGGGGGCGACTAATCAGGGGGTAAACGAGTTAGTGACAAGAGTCAGAGAGGTCACAAAATTGCCTATTTTCGCACAGTGATTACGCGAATGTTGTCCCGGTTCCATTGTCACACGTTAAGGTGGTTGACGTCGTTTGTTGAAAGGAATGCCGTTGTGATTAGGTGTTGTAAATGAATTTGAGTGTTAAGCTCGTCACACATTAAGCAGATACGGTAAGATATCTGTTACAGAACATAATATCTGTCAATATCGCTCCCTATACAATTCA
>BHDV01005224.1:9556-25482 GCA_005406045.1 Adoxophyes honmai
AGATGTACGGCGTTTTCGGTAATTTGTTGATGAAGTCAAGATTTTACATTCAGTAAACAGAATCTTTTCAAAATATTGCTAACTTGAAGTCGGTTTTTTTTTGTTTAAAATTATATTAACGCATGCAATCGAAACGTCACGTGATCGCACAGAACAATATGAAAAGCTTCAAAAGCTTTGGAATGTTTCACATTTGTCTAGATTACTCCACTTATAAAAGTGTACTTTTGTGTTAAAATGTAATTAAGTCACAACGTGCGAACTGAGAGCTTTCGAAACGAATTTAATTACTTTAATTAAAAGCGTTTTTTGCGGCTCGATAAAGCTTGTAACAAATTAAAAGTTCCATTCCGAGCAACAAAAGTCGATTTCTTGTGAGCATCATAATTCGGCTCTGGACTTTTAAGTATAAAGATAGCTTAGGCTTAGAGGTGGATATTTTCGGTTCTATTTCTATTTCGGTTCTATTTTGGTAAGTAGATGGAATCAATTATTTTTTCTGCATCCATATAGAATTTGTTTAGAGTTTAGATAACAGAATTCTATTAAGAAAGTTTCAGATGCAATTAGTAGACATAGCTGCCATACGATCAATGGATACGAACATCTTTACTTTTACTTTTCTTTCTCTTTAATTCAATCATGGATGGGATAACTTAAATAAATAATTACCAAAACCCTGAAACTCCGTCGCGGATTAATATATCTCTAAAGTTGTTGTCACCCGTTGAGGCAGTACGCGACGAGTTTCGGAGAAAGACAATGCATTTTAATGTTCTACGTGATTACGTGATGCCACGCAGTCGTGAAGTACGAACTTACCAATTGTTCTCGATACACAATTTAATAATTCTGGAGCACAACTTCACTTGTTACCTACCCGTTGTCGTATACAAATAAACTTTTGTGGAAGAAATTCGCTACATGCAAGGTATCTTATTAAATATTACCTATTACAGGATGCGCCTTAGACGAAAATATGATTCGAGGTAAAATATTAATAGGCGGTTAAAATTACCACCTAAGAGCTGCTCCAGTGGTGTTACTCTCCAAACATAGGTAAGTACTTAATAAAACAAAAATTATATATTTTCTTTGTTTGTATTGTTTAGTTTAACTGTTCTATTTGAATTCTATGTTATTTTTATAGTTTATAATTTTATATTGTTACTATGTTACTTATAAAAAAAACATTTTTTATCTTTACGGGCCGTTATTGCAGTCTTAACAATAAGTTATGAAGTTATGCGAGTAAGTACGTACATCGTTTTTTTTTTTCAGGTAAGCGATACGCGAACATACTCCCACAAAAAATCTTGCAAAATTACATGCCGAGACTGTGTAGTCTTCGAAATCTAACTTGACAAAATGTTAAGTACCTAGTGGAAGGTAAGTAGCTTTCGAATCACTTCTTCCATGGCAAAGTGATACGCGAATTTATAACTTATCTACTTAATATTTTGTCACGTTAAATTCCGCGGTCTGTAGTAGATTAAAATTAAATACATACGGTCTGTAATCATTTCACAGACGAAGATAACCCCTAGATTGCCCCGAGCAACCCTCAAAAACTCTGGAAATCACTTCAATGTTTATCCAACTACCGTCAGTCCGGCACTCCATTAAACGGGCCTAATATTTAGTTTCTCGGCCGACCACAATCAGGTACGCAATAGACAAGGTAGAAGTCCGGGGATTTTGGGGTTCCACGGCTTAGTAACGAAAGAACCCTTGACGCTGGAGGTTGCTGGAAATAAGAAAAAACCTATCGACAGTGAGTCAGGAGTCTTTTATTGTATCTCAAAAACTGTAACATCAATGTAGAGTAGAGACACTGACTTTAGAGAAAAGAGGGAGGGATGGTATTTTTTTCCTCAATGTAATCCTAAAATATGGAAAAGTAGCCGCTGCCCGCGGCTTGGTCTTGGTCTTTTTATTTTATTTATTTTCGTAAGAACCTTCGCTTGTTAGTAACAATAATAAAATAATTACCAGTATTTTTAGCACAGCAACACGCACTAGTCGTGTCGCGAGCGGGATAGACTATCTGTCACTTTCTGACGTCTCTAATTAGTAATTACACAACATGTTTAGACTATCTCGCGCGCAACTCCACTCGCGCCCCATCGTGCTAAGGCGTAGAATGTGAATGTTTTTCGCGCCTAATTTTTATTCGACAGCAAAGAGCGATACTTTAGTAAAATTATGCTTTTGCAGATTCAGGTAACGGGGAAGGGGAACCCTTTAAGGGTTGAGTCCGAACTAGCTCTTAGCCCTTTTTTTAAGAGTCTCGACCTTCGTCATCTGTCGCTGCTTTCCTAATTTAATTTGCTTTATACATTTACTTCCGAGTGTAATAGACGCGTAATTTAATAAAGGTGATTTAGTAACAGGGATTCCAGAGTACCTAGTGACATTTATATTGGAGTGTTGGGGGAAAGTTTCAGGGATTTGTTGACAGACTAGAACGATTCTAGCCTGTTTTTGATACAAGTACAAGAATAATCTAAATGGAGAAGCTGACTGTCTGGATGATAATCAACGCAGGATGATTTACAAACAATTTACGAGTTACAAACTTGAAACAGTTACCTTTTATAACATAGGAAGCACTACGAAAGTATTTTTGGAAATTTATCTCTAAGAGGGTAAAATGCGGGTGTAAAGTTATGTAGTATGAAACTTTGCCGTTTTTGAAGTCATTCGAATGAAATTCTGTATGAAGGTTCTCCATTTCGTGTAATTCAACATAACTAGGCATTAACTGATTTCTACGTAGTTTTTGCCACCATACCTTTTTCTTCATATACTTAAATATTCGTTTACTTTATTTTGAAGTAAAAAAAGGGATGGGAAAGTTTGTGAGTCTGTAAAATAGTGTTGGAGACTTAAAACGACAAACTAAATTGACGGTGCGACATACCCTTGGCAACGGCAGCGTCTTGGAGTTATTCCACACTCCGTGCTAGCCGTTGTTTCGATGTAATCTGACTTCCAAATCTCAATCTCAACCCCCAAAGATATCCACAATCAGGGATCCGACAACAAATCTTGAGTTTTAGCAATTACCATGTAAATTTGAGAACTTCGTGAAATAATTTAACGCGGTGTTGTCGGATTCAACAAACAATTTATATGTTAATTCGGTAGGTGTGGACCGGGTACCGAGTGAATTAGCGCCAACTTGCTTACAAGTACGACGCTCGTACATTTTGGTGCCGGTTTAGTTTTTAAGATGACTTTTGAGATGGAAATTACTTTCGTAACGAAAGTTTCGTTACTTGGGAGAACAAATTGCAAGTCTGTCGAAATTATAGTGGCTGCTTGTGAGTACTACAAGAGCTTCGTAACTGAGTGATGGTCTCCACAGACAACAACATCAGAAAATAATCAGCTAATGGAATTTAAGATCACGTTGCGCTGCTGTTCGAACTGATTTTGAACTAATACAATGCTTTATCATATTGCGATTTATTCGAAATTTACATGTTTGGGATGCACACCAAGGAAACACACGTATGAGTTCGACAATTTATTCAAAATTGGGATGTGAATAATTTAACTGACATAAGTCATGTGATCTGCTAATCTAATTATACTAGGTATAGGTATGTACAATCATAATTAGCATTTAAAATGTTTTTGTAAAGTTTTTGTAGTTTATAAGTTTTAATCACTGTTTGTTCTTTGATTTTTTATTTTTATTTTTTATTATTATTATTTTATATTTGTTTTTTTTTTTGTGACATTTAATTTAATTTTGTAATTTTAGTTTTAATTTTGGTACGGATACATTGTTAATTATGTTGATTTGTTGGTACAAATAAATTAACCGATATTTTTTAATAAAAAAAAAAAAAAACTAAAATTTTGTAAAATATAAACTAAAAGAAGGTAATGGTAACCATTGTCTATTGAATCTCGACAAGATAGCGTGAAAGATAAATACCTAACATCGCGGTTGAAGACTTCTCATCGGTTCATGAAAGCTAACTCTAATCTAACTCGACAAGTAGCCCGTAGCCCTACAGTAATATAATTAAAAAACAATAGTCTTATAGTATAATTTTCGTAATATGTAAATAAAATATCCCGGCACCTCCACCAATTTGGCTACGATATTCTAGTAATGATTACACTGAGGTTAAGCCGTGGTAGCCTAGCGGTTCGACTTGTGGCCTCTCATGCAGAGGGTCGTGGGTTCGATCCCCGGTCTCGCACCTCTGAATTTTTCGGAATTTATGTGAGGAATCAAATTTGACATTTTACCACGAGCTATTCGGTGAAGGGAAACTTCGTGAGGAAACCTACACACAGCGACGAAGTAATTCAATGTTGTGTGTGAAGTTCCCACTCAGCACTTGGCACGCGTGGGAACTATAGCCCAAGCCCTCTCATAATGAGAGGAGGTCTGTGACCTGCAGTGGGACGTATATAGGCTGGACGATGACACTGAGGTTACGAATGAATTAAGTTGCGAGCACGCCAATGCTCAAAAAACGGTGACGGTACGAAATCGCAGTGACGTTGCAAAGAAGTTGTAAGGTGAGGAATCACATCAACGTCACTAATTTAAAATTTGATTGTTTTTTAATGACCCAGCGAGAAGATGTCACGTCGGACGAGGATAATTGTAAAATTTGATTTAGCCAAACGAAATAAAAAAAAATAAAAAAATGTCTTGGAGTGACTCTTAGCCGCTCTATGCATATGAAAATTGATTGACTCACGAGACTAAATTTTATTCTCGTTTCGTTGAATTCCACCGTAGGGTGACCATTAATGTAGCACTAAACACATCAAATAGGTACTGAAGCAAGTACAGTAAACCAATTCACAGTAAACGTCATAGTGACATCCCATTAATTGTCAAGGGAAATCGTAATGATTTTATCTATGAAAAGGTTCTATGGTGGCTCATGGATTAAAGTCCCTGACCGTACCTCCAAAATTTACAACTTTTATAAGCGAAACGAAGCATCTTCAAATAAGTAAGTACAAGTAACCTTACCAATCGCTTTCTGAAAGTGAACCTTACTGAAACGGTACATTAAAAAAACTAATATATTTTATGGCTTTGAGCATGAGTGAAGGCTATTGGATGCAAATTAAACGGGGCCATGCCATATTAGATGACAGGTTTCTAAAGTATGATCCTATACTGTAGTAGCGCATATCTAACCTTCAGGTCATAATACGACGCCATCTAATACGACGTTAATAAACAGTGACAATAGGCAAATATACATACATACAATACACCTGTAAGTATTCCCAGATGGGATAGGCAGAGCACATGCAACGCTATGTAAACAAAATAACGACTATTTGACGTCTCGTAAATACCACTTAACAAAAAACCTAAAAAATACACTAGAATTGGTTACGACTGTTACGAGTCATAACCAAGTGTATTTTTTAGAATTTTTAGTTTTTTTTTTAAATCTTTATTTATTTTTGGGGCTTTATTCATTAATAGAATATGCCAGCCCCGTTAAAACAACTCAAACAAAAACAAAAAAATACAAAAACAACTAACTACTTAAACTTAAATTTTTAGTTAAGTGGTATATTAGCGACAGGTTGCTAGCCTGTCGCCTAAAATATACTTTGACACATTTCCTTCGTCGCCTCTTACGGCATACACGTGAGAATTGATAGAGTTAAACTAGTAACTCGCGCTAACGTTACTTAATAAGAGCCTCGACTCAAGGTTTTATTGAACGAAATTAATTCCATCAAATCGTCATTAATAATTTAATTATAATCCCTCCTAAATCATTCCCGAAGATTCCCCTATAGGGTCCGGCCTTAATTGCATAAATATGTTTTGAATTTTAAATTCCCCGTAAGACCTTTCGGAGGTAAATTTTATTATTCTTTCATTATCAACTTTGCCCATTAGGTTCCCGCAGGAATTCGGCCCAAAAACCGAACTACGGAAAGGGATGGTAACACAACAGAGGAATAACCTAAAGGTGATTTTAACGAAATGAAATAATTACCTAGGTATCTATTATTATTTTATTACAAGCTTTTATTATTGTCATGCTAGACCGACTTGCATGTGTGTTTGACAGTTCATTTGGGTGAATATCAACGTGTAAAAATTTTTAAGTTTTGGTGGCAAATTTTTTTTGTTGATTTTAACGGAAATAAAGGGATAATACTAAATATCTACATACACTTAAACGAATTTTCTTATTTAGCCCAGGATTGCAACAATAGTTAATGAAATATTAACACCTAAAGTTTCAGGTGGCCACCAAAACTGATTTGGCGCCACCAAAACTGAAATTACGCCACCAAAACTGAAATTTCGCCACCAAAACTTAAAACCCTTAGCTATTTGTATGGAAAATATAAGAAAAAGATCATTTTTTTTCAAATCAAACTTTTGTAAAATAACTAAAAAGACAAAACAAACGAGCCCGAACTTTATGGTGTTGTGTTATTTCATCGTAGGGTTCCTATGGCCACATTACACCTCCAGCATCAGATCAGCTCCAGGTTACAATAATATTGCATTGTCACGCAATGTAAATAAGCATACAAAATTTTAGCTCAATCCGAAACCAGGAAGTGGATCAAATTTAACTTGCAAGTGTTTAACTCGAGCCACCAAAACTTAAGAGCCACCAAAACTTAGTTGACCAAAATGCCACCAAGGAGGATACGGACGTCACAGCGGGAAATGCTCCAGCGCAAACACATCGCTTCCCGTAAGCCCTTGTGCAGGACCGATACAAGAAGGGTATTTGCGATATGACAAGTCCCGCAACATTTTATAACCAGAGCTATGCAGTTTTGAAATTTCGCCACCAAAACTTAAGGTTTTGCCGGGACAAACTTTGATCCATGATCATAATATATGTACTTGAATTAGTACAATGATTAAATTTTATCAACATAAGAAGGGTATGACTATATAAATTGTAAATTAACTTCGGAATTCATGTATAAAGTTAAAACATAGCCATGCCGAGAGCTAGCTTATAAAAAGTATGTTGAGGACACGCCACCTGATTCTTAAATTGGTCTATTTTTATTTTTTTTACCTATAAATAGTCATTTTTACTACAGTCTTAACTTGTAGCCAATACGTTTGGTAGTCAAATAATGATCCATAAAAATTTGAGGAAAATATATGCACATTACACTGCGATTCTCACATCGGACATGTAAAAAACGGTGCTGTGATATTCACCCATTTGATGTTTGTCGGGACTAAATAAAAATAACTAACGTTCTTGACGTATTTGTAAATGGCTAATGTGGGTGCAAGTTGATCTTAAGAGTATTTGTGTTGATGTTAACATTATTTAGTTTCGTTTAGTAAGGTGTAGAAGCTGTAACTGGCTCTGAGAATCTGAAAAACAAAGTGGACATTAATTATACAAGTAAGTAGGTAGTAAGTAACATTTAAATAAGACACTTATTGCCATAAATCTAGCAAGCGAAATTAAAAGAAAACACTCACTGCGACAAATGTACTAAGCGACATTTCATTGAACGGGCCAGCTCTGAACACCAAACGCTTAGATGTAGCCAGTTGTAATAATGTTATTTCCTTTAGCAACAGTGCGTCCTTTCCGACCCAATTGCTTTCAAATAGTCCATAGCTTACAAGCACACTCTGTGAAATAAAAATTAAGGATTAAATGCACTCTTCATTTCATTGTCCTGTATCCATCAACTAATTTAGTATATGCCTAACAGTTTTTACTCCATACCTCTTTAGTGACTTGGCTGCCGTACCAATAGAAGATCAAAAGTTGAATTAAGCAGGCTACAACAAACAGAACATTGGCCAGAAGTGCTGCCAAGTCGTCTTTTAACTAAAAAAAAGGTACATTTTTAAATAAAATAAATCGTAAGTGTTAGCATTTTGGCCAGTAAATCTACAAGAAAATCACTCACTTGGGAGAGCTGTATAATGCAAACGCCGAGGTTTACAGAAACTACGACAAGGTACACAAACATTACGGACGTTATTAGAGAATTAAACAGTTTCTGGTACCTGAGGACAAAATATATTAATGATTATCGTTATGATCACGTTTAATAGTGTTCATTCGTTAAATGTGTATTGTAAACAAAAAAGTGCCTTGAAAAAAATAATAGCATCGAATTACAGTATTCCCAAGAAAATAAGTCACATCGACTGTTACCGTCTGCGCCGAGAAGCGCAGAACGATATCCGAGAGTAGCCGAACGAGTAATTTATCTACATGGTGCTCGCGAGCATTGCGAGAGATTTCAACCACGAATTCCAGAGGCTATAAGAAGTAATAAATGTTATATGAACTTAGGTCGAAACACGATTTTTTTTACTATTATTAAGGCACGTTTATACGACATTAGCAATTATTATATAACATTTATTACTTCTTATAGCCTCTGGAATTCGTGGTTGAAATCTCTCGCAATGCTCACGAGCACCATGTATATTGAACTTTATTTACAATCGCTCTGGGTAAGATTTTGCTTTCTTACACACTTTAGTCGGCTACTCGACGCATTTGGCGCTGGGGTGCTAGACATCTGTCAAAGGTCATCTGTCCGAGACTTCAATCAATAACCAATCACAACGCATGTGTTCAGCGCACGAAAAAATCTCTTTTATCATTGGTAGATCGAAGTTTCCCGCGCCACAAAACTGATTTATTACGCAGGTATATCGTGAAGTATTCTTTGTTTGGTAATACGTACTGTACTAATAGCAGACATAATCCTTCTACATTAAACTACCGTGAGACCCACTCATGTTGAAAATATACGGATAACTCATGTTTTACAGCATCAGCGTCAGCAGTGTTCGCGTTTGGTAGCAGCAGCCGCCGCGGCTCCTAGATGAAGGGCTACGAATTAGCCCGAAACATGTCGAGATAAACTCGATTTAAAACGTGAGTCATCCGTATATTTTTCAACATGAGCAGAGATCCTGTGTCTGTGTAGGACGATGACGTTTTAACTAAGTTTAAATAAAGTGGAATAAAATCTTAAGGGGGCGTCCATAAAATTACGTGAGGTGTTTAAGGGGGGAGGGGGTCGACTCAAATCTCATCTAATCTTACGTTGGAGGGAGGAGGGTCACGGCAAATATCACGCAATTTCTTTTTCTTGTTTGAAACAAAAAAATACTATTTTTGTCCATTAGTAAAGTCTTAAAAACCGACATGTGCATGTGCTTCATATTTGACACTTCATGAGTGTATCCGAACCAAAAAAAATCAGTTTTTTTTTAAGTTACGTCATTCACTTTTTTTCTTTTTAAATTATTTTTCTTTTTGCAATAACAATCCAATGCGTTTACGCAAGAAACTCACATTTTGAAAAATCTCACGTGAGATTTGGGGGTGGGGGAGGGGGTTGAATAAAATCTCACGAACCCTCACCAAGGGGGAAGGGAGGGTCAAAAAATTGAATAAAACACCTCACGTAATTTATGGACGCCCCCTAACAGTAACAGATCTCTTTTTATTGCTTGGACAATACAGTATTTTTCTTACTTGATGAGAGCAGTCTGAAATTGGTGACACGAAACTATATTCTGGTGACATTGCGCTACACTCCCTGCCTCAAAGATCCGAACGCAGTAGATACGAGAAATTTGTAACTGTCCCGCGAAGAATATCATTGTAGATACCACTAGAGTATCCCAAGCAACGACGTATGCACTCACTACATGACCCAAAACTGTTTGAATGACCATAGAGACGTAATACCCTGGTGGAAAGTCTTGGTCGAACGGCGTAAAGAAGTTGAAGATTTTCACGTACACTTGAGTCCCGTTTTCCACAACATGATTTTTTTGATATGGTTCAGAAAAAATGCTGAAATTGGAAAAAAAGGCAAGAGCCCAGAAAAAATATGTGACTACCCTGCCTCTATTTATGTAGTTGTTCATTACTGTCTTAACTTCGGTTTCGTCATCACTTAACTGCTTCCTCTCTGTCGCTGACATGTAGGTTATTAATTTTTCCCATTTGCTGTAGTCTTTTTGGAAAAAGCTTGTCTTTATGATACCCATATGGAATGGGGCGTACTGAAGAATAAGCAAAAGAGAACTGATTTCCAGGTGAATGAAGCACTTGACGTATTGGCTGCAGAATAATAGCACTGTTAAAAAGAAAATGGCCAGTTTGAGCCGAGTGTATATTGAATCCTTATCAGGATGCCACTGGCCAGTCAACCTCATAAGACGCAGATGTGGACCGACCGAGGGATGTTCAAAATCTTCGAGAAAATTAAAGACGTTTGTCACATTGAATCGACTCCTTCTA
This sequence comes from Adoxophyes honmai, assembly GCA_005406045.1. NCBI lineage: Eukaryota > Metazoa > Arthropoda > Insecta > Lepidoptera > Tortricidae > Adoxophyes > Adoxophyes honmai. The sequence continues at coordinate 19,843 of BHDV01005224.1, forward strand.
TTATTTTCTCCTTTCTTCGCTTCACCCCCGTTAATATTCGAAATCTCCATCACTGAGCTTCATGTCCGTGCCCGGACGGCACCGATGTCTGACACTGTTGGAGTCTACAGAACAAATGAAATTGTCTCCCTCGGAAATTGGCGTGTGAACTCTACTAGCAAAATGCAGTTCATGTGAATGTTTGATTAGGAATAATTTAGGCATGTGATGTATACGTGTAATTACATGGTGAGCCATTCCTGATTGAATATCTGATTGAGTATTTAATTGCTTTAATTACACTTGGAGCCTCCCACGCCGATTACTATCTTTTGTTAACTGTACCTACCGGTAGATATTGGGATATTTTTCACCGACTTCCAAAAAAGAGATACTTATTCGGCTTTATTTTTAGTTTTTGCCGATTTCAAAAAAGAGGTTCTCGTCTGTTCGATTTTTTTTATGTAGGTATGTTCCCACAGAACTTTTAGACGCGTGCACCTATTTGATTAATCTAGACATCCCATTGGTCCTATTTTAATATCATCTAGAATACCATGATCTGACAATTCGTTTTTGAATTAGGTATTAACTGTTTGCATGAACAATGAAAGACATCAAGAGCATTTGGAGCGTCTCTTCGTGTGAAGTTATAAGAATTGGTTCGGCATGGAGGGTAAAACATGGGTAAAACCCCGGTAGTAGGAGCTCGCGCAGGGTACGTTGGAATCACGGATTAGATAAAGAAGGTTGGATTGGCAATATGCGCAGGGCAGGCGCACCACGTGTATGATTAAATAATCATACTTTAAGAACCACGCGTTCATAGTGTTCATACTTGTTTAGTCGCTGGTTGTTTGCATCGCAGTGCGGAACTGCGCTAAAATAAAATGCCGTATTGTACGATTGTTACGAGTAGGTTAAAGAGTCAGACGTCAGGTATCAAGCAACAATTAGTTTATAATCACCGATAAGCATAAAACCTTCGTCTTATAGTATATTTTTCGAAGAAACCATTTCTAATTATGAAGTTTAAAGTCGAAAGAACAATTACACCACGATACACAGAAAATATACATTGCTGTTGAAGTACGCAAATATTTCGGGAGAAGACACATTTGACGCGCAATGGATAACGAAGCAAGCGAAATAACCACGCTTCTTCAACTAGATCGAGGCCTGTACATATACATGTATACTTTTAGGATAAACGTAATGTAGTGAACTAATCTCGTGAAATCTCGATATTTTGTGCTATTGGTAATTTCAGTACCACATTATTCCGAGTTTATAGTTTATTGTTAAAAAAAGGTTCATAAGTAGTTAGGTAGATACTAAAAGTTTGCAAGGCAAGCAGTTGCAGCCAGCAGCCAAGCAGACAAACAATAGCAATACCTAAGCGTTCCTTTATCATTTTGATTCAAAAGCCTAACTAGCAGGTAGGTACCTACCAGCGGAACGTTTGGCAATAAGCTTCCTGCTTTGCCTACCCATAATCTAGGCACTGAAATTTTCAAGCGAATATTTAGCAGCTTTATCACCCTCTCGTCTCGGCTTCAGTCGTTAGCTATAATATAAAGCTCAATGAAATTCCGCCAAAACTTGGGAGGAAGTCCCTCTGAATGCTAAGACTCTCGTTACGTCCAGATAGGATCAGCGGCGGAAATTAAGAGGAAATTGTATTTTGTTTCTTATACAGTGACATTGTCACAATAAGGTCTTGCAAACTGAATTAATTTCGCTTTGAAGATTAGCACTGAACTATGTAAAATGGTTACGCCGGTTGCCGGTTCTTTGTGCAATGTTTACACGTAAACACTGAAGCGGTACTTAATTTCGCGCCAGTAATAATTAAATGGAAGGCCTTAGTTACAGACAGCTTGAGCTGACTTCCACCAGTACCTAATGGACACTTCATTCTTAATTTACTTTTGGATCATACATATACTTAGTTGTGATGTGAATTGATTGCTGTAAAATAAATGAACTATTCTTAGTGGGTTTTAAATAAACTCTTATCACTAATTACTGGAAATATTTTTTTTGTAATGGGACGCATTGCAAAATACTGCTAATTTGAAGTCGTTTTTTTTTGTTGGCTGTATTTTTTTGTGAACCGGGATCGGGAAGTGGATCAAAATAAAAATAAATAAATATTGGGACATGTGAAACCTTATAATAAATTAAATATACAGGATGTCCCAAAGTTATGGGACATGAAGGGGACAAATCTATGAATGCAGAATTACTAACTTTTGAAAATAAGATAAAGTCTTCTTTGAGCAAAATACACTATCTACGATATTTAAGGTACTTCCCCTTCATGTCCCTTAACTCTGGGACACCCTGTATTGTCGTATAGTTCCCGGCAAGATAAATGAGAGTAAATAATTCGCACGTCACTTTTACTAACAACACGCGCTGCGCGAACTTATTCTCACTCTAAAATCGTGCCATAATAGTATCCAGTAGTAAAAAAACTCAATAACCTAAGATGCCATCATAATGATTACAATGTGAAACGGAATGATTTTGTTTTCTACGTTACGTCAAACGGAACGGTGCGTTTGGAAGCTGTCAGTTTAAATTTCAAAATTGAAGTAACGGATATTTTGCAGACGCTGTCTATTCGTTGACTGTTTATGTTACGCTACAATACGAAACTTTTCTCAATATTTTTTAGTGAAGCCGTGTTCTTATATAATAAATGACCTATGACTACATATAAAGTGAATAGCCCTTGTGATTGTGAAAGTGTTCAAGAACTGAACTTGGTGATTGCTTCAATGTTAAAAGTCCGAAGATAAAAATGGTTAAAGCTGCTCCATTGAAGGCTGTGAAGCCTCGGGCTGCTGCGCTGCCGTCGAAGTGTGGATCAACGCTGAACATGGCTGCGAATATAAAAGTGGTGGTGCGAGTGCGGCCCTTGAACGAGAAGGAAAGGATTGCCAATAACCGTGTTGTGGTGGATGTTGTTGATGACACCATGTTAGTTTTTGATCCAAAGGAAGAAATGCGTCCTTTTTTCTATCAAGGTGTCCAGCAGCCTACGAAGAACGTTTTGCGGCGAGCGAACAAGGAGTTGAAGTTTGTTTTCGACAATGTCTGTGGTCAGACTGCTAGCAATAAGGATATCTTTGAGTTGACTACTAAGGATGTGCTGACATCTTTGATGGAGGGCTACAACTGCTCAGTGTTTGTGTATGGAGCCACCGGGGCTGGTAAAACCTTCACCATGATTGGCAGCAAAGAGAACCCTGGCATCACTTATCTGACGATGGAGCATCTTTTTTACACTATAAATTCCTTTGAGAAAGAGAGGGATTTTGACATTGGAGTGTCTTATATTGAAGTAAGTACTATGTGTTGTTTTTGAAGAGCACAAGTTCACAATTATATAGTTTGATAGTCTTAATTGATGTCATGAATTCATGATATTTAAATTAGGGCTGTGACATTTAGGTTCAAAGTATCCACAAGCTACTGATAACTTATTTACAGTTTGCTTTATTTTTTATTAAAAATGTCTTCATTTGTTTTAGGCAAAACTGTTAAAAGTACTTGAAATCTAGTTTGGCAAGATTTTTTGTAACAATTTACCCCCACAACTTAAAATCTTGCCATGTTAAATGCCGGGAACTGTAATTTACTTATTCTTTGCAGGTTTACAATGAAAATGTGTATGATCTTTTGAAACCATCTAAAACCCCTTTACAACTGCGAGAAGATGCAAAGTATGGAGTGATGGTGGCTGGACTAACTTTAGAGAATATCAACACTGCTCGGGAGCTCCTTAATATGCTTGAAAATGGCAATAAGAACAGGACCCAACACCCAACTGATGCCAATGCGGAGAGCTCTAGGAGTCATGCTGTCTTTCAGGTGAGGATTCCATGCTCATATTATGGTGTACCATCAAACTAATTGATTCCTGACCCACTATGGGACCTTTTTACAGTAAACATCATAGTGACATTGCATCACTTCACACAAGAAATATTCTAGTGTATAGGTATGACAACAGGACAATTTTGTAAGTCTATTGTGAAACTTTCCTATGTATCTACTGACAGTCTTATTTCAATTCAAATGAACATTCATGGATTCTTTTTATGTTATTTTTTTTTTAAACTACAAGGGACCATGTTTCTAGAACTCTGGGGTCTGTCCAAAGTAAAAAATTTGATGGGGTTGTCATATAAGAGTTATGTTTTGTACAGAACAGAAGCCCTTAAACAACAAGTTCAACTAGAGGAAAATTAACATCCTAGAGATGTGTACCAATCTTCAAATCCATCACACACAACTGTTTAAGATATCCTTCCTGTAGACATTATGGTCCTGACTGGGCTACCAGATTTACTGTATTATCATCAAACTTACAAAAGTATGCAAGTTATCACCTCAAGTATCAGATATTATTTTGCCAATATTTCAGGTGTATATAAAAATGCGGTATAAGACGAGCAGCCAAGCCAGAGTGGTCAAGTTGTCTATGATAGACTTGGCTGGCAGCGAGCGGGCATCGGCTACTGGATGTGTCGGAGAGAGATTCAAAGAGGGAGCCAATATCAATCGGAGCCTTCTGTCTCTAGGAAACTGTATCAACAAACTAGCTGATGGAAGCAGTTATATACCCTACAGGTGAGCGAACCATTGTCTTGACCTTATTTCAACAATACAGATCGTAAGAGTTGACTAAAGAAAATAGGTAATTATATTTTTGGTATATAGGCTGGCTACCTGTCTCTATTTTACTGTTCTCTAACTTCATACCTGTAAATTGTGCTAAAAGTGGCTGTGCACTGTGAAATAGTTCATGGTTTTTTTCTATGTAGCGTTTTGTGTGCTGCCTTACCCCATTCAGGTATAAACACATGATTTGTGTAAATTGTTTTTAATCTGTTTTCTTTATTAACACATTTAAATCTATGTCCAGAGACTCGAAGCTGACGCGGCTGCTCAAAGACAGTTTGGGCGGCAACTGCAAGACCGTGATGATCGCTAACATATCGCCATCCAGCAGCAGTTACGAGGACACGTACAACACGCTCAAGTACGCGGCGCGCGCGAATAAGATACAGGTAAGGGACTGCCGGACCATTCACAACGAAGACGCGTTCCACTTTGCGCGATCGCGAATAGCACAAGTGTGGAACTTAGATAAGCTGTAACAAACCCATAATGCGATAATTAACTCACTGGGTATATGTAAAGAAGCTTCAAAAATTGTAAGGAAATTTAATGTGGGGTACTTGTGTAATGATATATCGTAGCGATTATCCGTGCAGATTGATTTGCGCAATTTTATCGATCACATCTGTATAAGAAATCGTTTCGATGTCCCAAACATAAGATCGATAAAACTGCGTAAATCGGTTTGAATAACAATGCCGTAACTAGCCTTTTATGCGCCCGGTGCGAGCTTTCAAAACTGCCCCCGTGTAGATATTGGTCTGGTCATTTCTGCGCCGCTCCAGGATCTGCGCACTGTGTCACAGAATAGATAATAGTACAAGTACAGAAGCCTCACTGCTTTGACTTTCACAAATGCCGCCTTTTTATGTGCCTACATAATTATTATTAACAAACGGACCGCGCTCTAGTAGCCGACATGGAGCTCTCTGGCGCCGCGCGAAGGTCGACATTACTCCACACCTT
>BHDV01005231.1:0-50101 GCA_005406045.1 Adoxophyes honmai
AGAGGCGCCTGCAGTGCAGAGGCGCGGGGCGCCTGCAGTGCAGAGGCGCGGGGGCGCCTGCAGTGCAGAGGCGCGGGGGCGCCTGCAGTGCAGAGGCGCGGGGCGCCTGCAGTGCAGAGGCGCGGGGCCGCCGCTGCCCGTGACGTGCGCCAACGCTGATAACAGCGTCAAGGCTGCACTCAGGTTGTCGCAGAAATTATCTGTAACAGAAATATCTGTAGCGACGCTAGCCTATTTTGCTAACACACCGTCGCACCTCTGTCGAGCTCTTAGCAGAGTAATCAAATTATTTCGTGTAATAATTGCTCTAAATTATCGGGAAGAAAATATGTGGGCTCGGTTATCCTTTATTACGACTTAGGATAGTGCACACTAGCACCAGATCCCACTTACTGATCTGTTAACGAGAGATCAGAATTAAACACAAAACGATGCAACACTACGGTACATTTACTGAACACGTTACAACTTGTTTAATCAAGAGCTCAACAGACGATACGCGTGTACTGGGTCGTGGTTGCCAGGCGAGTGCGGGGTCTCGAGTCCCGCGCCGCCCGGCGGCGCCGGCGCTGCGTCGCGACTGCGGGTAGTCGGCTGCTTGTGTGGGTGCCGGTGCGCGTGTGTGCGAGCCGCCCTTACATTACTTATATGTGGAAAAATATGCTAATGTACCTACAGTCCTACATAGTGAATTATCCAGAACTACCATTTAAAATTAGGTTCCCCACAACTGGGTAGTAGACTAAAAAAACTATTTAGTCCGTCAGATAAATTAACAAACAAAAAATGTCGAGAATACATCGAAGTTTCGAGTGACGACACTACATAGTACATTTTTTACCAGGGCGTGACTTTACAGGCCCCCACTCCGGAAGTTTGATGATGAACCTTTGTCGATATTTAATTATGTAATAAAATTAAAACCACGTGTCTCATAATTTTCCATAATGTAACTAACGGACTTATGAGAATTATATTGTTTAACCTAGCCTACATCACTACTGTACGTTTATCTAGAATCATCCAACCTCGCAGAACTGTATTGTGGAATGAATGGCCATGTGCGTAATCCTGGTCCAACACGACCTTCAAGCCTAACTCCATCTGAAAGGCCCCTACCTGTAAATCTTTTAATGCTACAAGTGTCTATGTCGACGGTAATCGCCAACACCAGCCGATCTATTTAATTGCAGAAACAACCCTTTCATTTCCAATTATTTTGTGGAGAAGAATTTTAAGAATTCCAAGGCTCACTGATTATTATCTCTACGTAACATTTTGTGTGCTTACCCCATTTGGGAATACAGGCGTGATGAATGTACGAGTATGTAATAGGTTCATACAAACGTCCCTGTTTATAAAAGGAAAACTGGAGCATTATGAGGGCACTTTGTCCTCTGAGTAGAGAAATACATGACGAGCGTATCCAGGTTGCGACGGTCATTTTGGATTAGCTTACATCTCTACACCAGAGCCCAGGAAAAGATACGAACTGTGCACACTCGAACCATAGGACCTCTTTAAAGATAACGTCATAGTGACATTGCAATGCTCTACATAGGAAAAAAATACATTTCTTATGACAACGTTTTGCGGTGGGTCAGACAGAAGTCGGTTGGTTCGAGTTAAATATAAATACGGTTTATTTATTCTTCACTCTTATTTAAAAGGATCCTACTTCCCTCAATATTTTTACAGGCATGAAGATAATGTCATCCGCGTCGGACTTAGAATGCCATCTTTTCATTTCTTTCGTGCATGTCGTATTAGACGACTAAGGAAAAAATATCATGTGAAATTGAAATTTCCGTGGCGCGTATTTTGTTCATACGATCTGTATGAGTATTGTGTATCGGAAGCGCAGAATTTGTATGAAAAATGTGGATTTGTTTTATCGACAGATGTCGCGATGACCGGTGGTAAATAGCAATTGCATTGAATACAAACAAGGGCGAGATTTTCCATGGCAAATCGTTATTTAGAGCTGGGATCGTTACCGGTATTACTAAAAACTTAAATATCTCCTTTAATTTGGAATTTTAGCTTGGTATTCCTAGATAGTATTTAGGTAAGCCTACAAAAGTACGACATTAAAAGAAAAAATCCAATAACATACAAAAACAACTGAGATACCGAAATTAAATACCGGTATAAATGTATGAAAATAATACCGGTATTCGATCCCTGATTTAGAGTAGGTTTCGACTGTATGTTGGCTGAAATTACCATAGTAAATGCTGACTTCTTCTTTGTCTGACATTTTTATGAATTACCATAAGAAAGAGCCATGGCGGTGGTAACACAGTGGTTTAACTTTTGACCTCTTGAAGTCATTTTCTACTGGCAACGCGCGAGGAGACGAGGTGGGGAAGGAATTTTAAATTTATTTGAGTTACAATTTTCATAGACGATGCGCGAGACGGGCTTTGACGTTTTGTCGTACATAATGTCTTGTCATACATTAGGTCTTGTCCTACAATTAATATCAATTCCATCATCTCTTGTCTCATATCGTCTTGCCGGTATAAAACAAAAGTAATATATCAGAATAACAAATATCGGAAAAACCTTAATCGAAAATATTTTTTTATTTTTACATACAATTTTTTTTTTGCAGTCTATAAAAAATAAAATTTACTAATAAAAATCGAAACTCAAATTGTATATTTTTTTAACTACACCTAGCTAGGACCTATGGCAAGAAAATGGCTTTCGAATTAGTAAAATCGCGACGAAATCGGTCCATCTGTTTTTAAGCCATGACACCACACACAACACAGACATTGTCGTCAAACTTTTAACCCTCTTTTTGCGACAGTTAACAGAGGCCTATATTAGAACGGAACATACTCATTTTCCTTATTATAAAGAAAAGACGGCATTTCCCTTATTTTATAACATTATTTGCGAAGCTGCTGGCTTCACAATATCCTATGACGTCTGAGATATGCTGAGAGGGAAATTACACGGATTTCCGGCAGAAAAAAAATTCGCCAGTTAGCTTGAACGTTATAATGATTTCGTGCTGATATCAATGTGAATTGCCTAATTTTAAAAATAAATTACAAATACTAAATAATTTAGATTCGGCTAACGTTTTTGATATTATCAAAATGACAACGTGTAAATTTTGCTTTTTCTTATTATTAATTTACAGAATCGTAAATCTTTTGGGCATTACAATTAATTAAGTACCTAGTTGTTTTTTTTTATAAAACTGTAATAGAGCTAACTCTTTTCAGGTGCGTCTGTTACATTAGCAATCTTCGGAATTTTGAATTTACTATGGAATAAAATAATTATGGAATAGAATAATTTGGAATTTATAATTTAATTTTGCTACGGTTATCCATGCAAAATGTTACAATTTATTTATTTGTCTATATTGACTAACCGCTTATTATGACATAATTACCCAGCGAAGTTTGGTTTTCCTAAAAAAATCGTTACAATAAATTCGGATAAAATGATTTCGCCTGCAGCGACATGTCGCTTATGGCGCTTATTTTTAACAAATTATGTCCTGTTACAATGGCCGACATTATTATTTATGGCTTCGGTAATGTTTGTTGATTCCCGATGACGTTTTGCACGTTTTTATTGTTTCGAAGAAAGCTGCAGAATATTTATCATAAGTATAATGAATATGTGCAATTTATATCTTTAGTTATAAAAGCATAATTTTCTATTAAAATTAATAGGCATTAACATTTTTTTTATAACGCGTTATATGACGTCCGCTTATTACGACCTGTTCGGCAATTCCCTTTGATGTCGTTAAAAGCGGATTCCACTGTAGTCATCATGTAACTTATGATAATAGTAAAATACATTTGAAATTAACACAATTCCATTGTTTTCATGATTCAATCCGGCCAGTATTTGGTGGACCATTCACAATTTCGGACGAATGTCATTCACACTGTCGCGATGCATTTGTTTCGTAGACGAGACAAACTAGTCAAGGTCTCGCGGAGGGCACGGCGGTGCATCGCGCTAGACCGCGCCGGCAACCACTTTCACTGTCGGCCACCACCACTCCGTAACACCATTGCAGCGAAACCAGAATCGACACGCGCCTATTACTGACTCATCTATCTCTAACAGACATGCATGTAATTTAAAAACGATTGATTTATTTTTGCATTTATGTAAATTTAAATTAGGATTGTACTCCAGCCGATTTTAGTTCTGACTTCTTTGTAAGCATGATTTATTTTTTATGTGCACAAATTTAATGTTGCGCCGAAATCGGGTTAGCAATAATATGCGTGTGATCATACTGTTATTTTTCAATTTATTTACAACACGTTCTCTAGACAACGAGACACCATGAATAAACTTAAGTATTTAGTATGATGACTTCACGACCGTTAGATTTTTAAACTAAGTTTTTAAATTGTTTTTTTTTGTGCGTGTTGTTACATCATGGGTTGATAACAAGATGGACAGTGTTTTGTTTTAGGAGGTTCAGAGCGGGTGGGCGGGTACGGTTTACCGACAAGCCGACTAGTCGGAGTGCAGTAGGGTTCGAGAAAGCATTGCAAGTCCCGATTCCCGGCGCAAGGGTCCCGGAGGAGCCATCCCGCGGGGCGGCGTGAGTGTGCCGGTCAGTCACCGTTCCGTCGGCGCGCCGCGCGCTCGTTCTGTTGCGACGCTCTTGCGCCAATTGTTTATCAGCGACCCTAGTACCCACATGAACTAAACTAGTGATGTGCCCCCTCTAAGACTTGACAGAGGTACTGGATTGTGACGGTCGCGCGACTTTGCGGTCGAGGATTGTCGTCGACGCTGAAACCGCTGAAGACTGGTGCACTGAAAAATTCAGGTGTATACACTGTCTTGCACTTCCTTGTCTTGTATGTATTTCTTGTGTTGGCTGCTTAGTACGCGGATGAGATATATTCGATTGCGAATTTCTCTTCGTTCGAAGTTTTCAAACTACTCGGAAACTTTTATTGCTGACTTTTATTTTTTTATTTTTGATATAACAAAAGATGAAACCAAAAAATGTTTGCCATCGTTGCGTGTACGTGTGGAATATTTTGAATGTCTAGATATCGAGCAATGCTCTCGGAAATCAAATTACTGAACATTATTATTGCACCATTTCACGCAGGTACGATACATCCAACACTAAGTAAATATTTATATTTTCAACGTCGGCGTCAATACTGGTGCACTTTAAAAAGAAGCAGCATTGCATTTGCTGTTGTAAAAATTTAAAATAATATAGTAGTCATTGTATTTTTAATTAAATAGTTTAGGTACCGGTTTGATTGAGGAATTAATTTACACGTCACATTTTACGTAAAATATGTGATGCAGCTACTTCGGTAAATTTGACTACTATTGTTTTCCTGTGATGTAGTAGAAACCGTCTCTATACGCCTCTTATTGACTAGCGAGTGAATGTTTGTGTCATAGAGGAAAAACATTTTTAGGAAGCCATTTTTTAAACACGCGTGCATAAGGTAAACTGCCGTAGCATCGAAAAATAACATATAGTTTAGAGTTCCAATCTAATTTCAGCTTTAATTATTCAAAATTATGTAACCTGTGTGGTTTCGGGTTTAAAATGACCCCTCTCCGTTTCTTCTGTGGATGTCGTAAGGGGCTCCTTAAGTCACCTTAAATGTAGGTAAAGGTATATTTTAGGCGACAAGCTAGCAACCTGTCACTGTTATACCTGACAACTTTAAACTTACTGAAATAATGCTAGTGGTCACGAAAGATGAAATTGCTATGATTTTGTCTAAGTCACGTTTTGTGTGCTCTGCCTACCCCATTTGCGAATACAGGCGTGATGTATGTATGTAACAGAGATAAAGATAAACCATAATTATTCGTTTTCTTCTTTGTAATTTCTGGAACTAGGTATTAATAAAACAGATTTAAAATTCGTTCGTAGGCGAATGTAATTATTACGAGTATTCGCTATATTTTCCTCAGGATAATGGGAAATTGTCAAAGAACCCAGATGAATTTTGTATGCTCTTTATGTATACTGATTACGTCTTAGTATACATAATTTGAAAGATACTATTAACAGATCATTCGATTGCTACGAGTTTGCTACGAGTGTTCCTCGTAGCAATAGCGTTTAGTAGGAACTAGGAACACAACCTCGGAGGGGCGATTTGAATTCGATATCAAGGTGTGTTTTTCTTATTGTGTCCGGGATCCTACAGAGTATGGCAGTACGGGAACGTACTCGTATTGCCTTCTGCTCAACTACTTGATCGCTGGAATTCTCGCGCTAAACCTCAGCTTTTTGAATTTGGATTTTTTTTTTATTATATTGACGTGGTTCGAAATTCAAGAGTACTCGTAAGATGATATAGTTGCCAGTCTAAAAAAAATGTTTTAGTAACGTCAAAACCATCTTTTTACTTATATGAAGTTTGTATGAATTAGGTAGGTAGAGGTAGGGTCAGCGTCAAAAGTAAGTGATAATTTTAGTATAGAATTTGACGTAACTCAGTACTAAAATTGTCAGTTACTTTTGACGCTGACTGTACCTACCTGCATGAATTTCGTAATGTTCAAGCTCTTTATAAGTACTTTTTACTTAAACTCTTTACAATATTTGTTTTATTTATAACTATGCGGATGGCGATAGCGTGGCAAAAATTAGTTTTTGAGGAGAATTTTGTAGTTTTTTTTAAACATAGTCTTACATTATTCATTTCTGACAACAGTTAACAGACCAATGCTGTATGTTTAGGAAACTTCTCCACTGCCATCCTGTTGCATTTTTTTCTTTTTGAAAAAGAAAGTACGGTGAGTATCAAGGATAAAAATACAAAGTTTATTATACCTGCACGTCGTACATGCTAGTGTTATTAGCGAGAAAGTGACTGACAGACATACAAACAAACAGAATTCAAAATCCATGATCAAAATATAAACATGTCTATCATTAAGTTGTTTATAATTACAAAATACATTCAAGAAGGTTTCACAGTTCTCTGTACGTTTGTATTTACATAATAGGTAGACACTTGCAAATGTTCACAGAATATTTAGTTGCATATCTATCTACATTAAAAGTAGATGCTCCCATACAAATAACGTCTTTTTTTCAGTTTTGGTACGGAACCCTTCGAGCGCGAGTCCGACTCGCACTTGGCAGGTTTTATTTTAACGTTGTAACATTGTTGAGTATAAATAAAATATCAACTGTTTCCCATTTCCATTTATTTCTTTATTTGAAACGAGCGAATTACGTCGGGAAAATTCGGAATTCTGTGACATCCGAACCGTCAATCACTGCAAGTTTTTATTTTATTTTTTAGTTTCGCTTGTCCCGGTGTTTTGTAATCAGTTTCGATTAACAATTAAGTCGAAATTTAATATAGTTTTGTAGTCTGTAAAAAAGCCGTGGTAGCCCAGCGGTTCGACCTGTGGCCTCTCAAACAGAGGGTCGTGGGTTCAAACCCCAGGCTCGCACCTCTGAATTTTTCGGAATTTATGTGCGATATCGAATTTGATATTTACCACGAGCTACCGTGATGGTAAACATCGTGTGGAAACCTACACACAGCGACGAAGCAATTCAATGTGGTGTGTGAAGTTCCCAATCCGCACTGGGCCCGCCCCACACTGAGAGGAGGCCTGTGCCCTGCAGTGGGACGTATATAGGCTGGATGATGATGATGAATCCAGCCAGGAGACATGAGCAGGAGAAAACTCTTCAGCGGCGGAAATGATGTTTGCTTTTTAACTTTTTTGTAGGATGGATTGGAAAGAAGTACCTACAGTCGGTAAAAATACATACAGTCAAAAAAATTTTCAAATAGAACTGAAACACTGAAAAATGAGAAAAGGTTACTAAGGCAACAGAGAAACAGAAGAGTATTCTAGACAACCCTCAGTGCATGAGCCCGGCTTTGCGTTGCACAAGATATTTTAAAGAATAAACAAAGTGAATAATTAAAAGTCAGTCTAGAACGCTGGAGCAACAACCTTAGAAATTCAATGCTTCTTTGTTGTGCTGGGGCTGGAGAGACCTGCGGAGTTCCTAGAGCACTGTTAGCTTTCCAACATTCAAGATTAGATGTTGATTGTTGAAAACTAAACAGAAGCAACGCCTCAGCAGTTTTCGCAACTGACTTACATAGTGCTTCTTCATCAGAAGCTCTGGCATTTGGAGCTTTTCTTATTTAGACTCGTTCGATTAGAATTCTCCTTTAGTCTGTTTGTTTCTGTATAAAACCGATAGTTCTTAACAAGTTATTTTTTATCTTGAAATGTATCTAAGTATTATTGTTTGAATAAAATCATCAATTGTAGTGCAGATTTCTTCAACCGATTTGAGCTGTAATTTTGTACACTTTCGTAAGTCTGATAACTATATTCATAGAGTCAACAACAAATATTTCGACCCGAACATAGTGCCAAGAAATATGCACACACTACCTTTATGTATGGACAATAAGATCACGTATACATCGGTTGATACTTTATGTAATTTTTTTGTTACTGAAAGTACTGTAATCAGGCATGAGATAGACTATACCTGTCACTGTCTAACTAGAGACGTCAGAAAAAGACACGTAGTCTATCCCGCACGCAAGACAACTAGCAAGTGTTGCTGAGCTAAAGCTACTGGTTGTGAAATTCTGGTGATACTGCCCGACTGTCTCCTATTTAGAGGGAATTGACTTCGAATCTGGTGACACATGTAAGACGGAAGGGGAATTGCAAGAACATTTGGCAAAAAGTGCAGTGCCTAAATTGAATTTTTATAAGGTTTTTAGGGTTCCGTACCCAAAGGGTAAAAACGGGACCCTATTACTGAGACTTCGCTGTCTGTCTGTCTGTCTGTCTGTCTGTCTGTCTGTCCGTCCGTCTGTCCGTCTGTCACCATGCTGTATCTCACGAACCGTGAGAGCTAGAGAGTTGAAATTTTCATAGATGATGTATTTCTGTTGCCGCTATAACAACAAATACTAAAATCAAAATAATAAAAATAATTAAGGGGGCTCCCATAGAAAAAACGTGTTTTTTTTTGCAGTTTTGGGTCTATTTAAATAGTTGTAACAGCTAAATGCTTGAACTGCTCACAGAATATTTAATTAAATATTTACTTTAAAAATAAATAATAAAATTAGTATTAAAGGGGGGCTCCCATACAAAAAACATATTTTTTTTGCTATTTTGGATCTCTTTAAATAACTGTAACAGGTAAATACTTGAAATTCTCACAGAATATATAATTAAATATTTACTTTAAAAGGAAATAATTAAAATAAAATAAAATTAGTACTTAAGGGGGGTTCCCATACAAAAAACCTATTTTTTTGCATTTTTTTTTTTGCTGTTTTGGGTCTATTTAAATAATTGTAACAGCTAAATACTTGAAATGCTCACAGAATGTTTAATTAAATATCTACGATAAAAATAAATAATTGAATAAAAATTAAATTAGTATTTAAGGGGGGCTCCCATACAAAAATTCTGATTTTTTTGCAGTTTTTGGTACGGAACCCTACGTGCGCGAGTCCGACTCGCACTTGGCCGGTTTATTACTAATTAGAATGATAGAAATAAACGTAATAAAGTAAAATAATTATTTTTTGTATTCCTAGTTTTATATTACCCAAAAATACAAAACACGCGGGAAAGTGAAATAAAAAAACACTGAGTTTAATAATCGTGTATTTTTAATTGAAAATCTAAAGAGCTTTTTGACGTACCTACCGTGGCCACTTCTAGCATATACATTTTTTAGGTTTACATTTGGCAGGTATAATAGTGAAAGGTTGCTAGCCTATTGGCTAAAATATACCTTAACCTATTTCCTTAGTCGCCTTTTACGACGTCCACGGAAGAAATGGAGAGGTGTTACTCTAAACCCGACACCACACGGGGAACTTATGTATAGAAGCTGAATTATTTATTATTATAATTGAATTTTTTTTTTCAGTTGTAAACCGGCTTGCCTTAATCTTCGAGTTAATGAGATGAATGTAAAAGGCTGATCACACGAAGAAAGTTGAACGTGAATTACAATGTAAGTAGACATGTTTTCATTCGTTCAGGGGTTCCCAAATTCTGTGCCGCTGCATTTATGTGGACCGTTTCTTAAAAAGTTGCACATTTTCTCCCTTAAATAATTTTAAACAAAAAAAACGACTTCAAATTTGTGATATCCTGACAGCATTTGTCTGTATATTTAGATTTATAAAATGTTAAAGAATTTTGTATTCAATTAGGTCATTAATAGGTATTACTTAAAAACCACTTAATAGTTAGAGCTAACTTAATAATCTTGAATTATAGAAAAAAATGTACTTACTCTTTTATTTTATTTTTCCCAGGTTCTTTATAAACCTAAATTAATTTTGAATAAATTCCTCGGTAGTCTTTTGTCTTTTGTTCCTGAACAAATAATGACACTAGTTCTTGGGACTACGAGCAAATATCCGTTCGATTGTAAATATAGAGTTAATGTTTGGGAACTCCTGAATTAACTTTACGTCCATGTTGTCTAATAAAGGGTGGATTTAACCAAATGTGAATAAAATTCAGTCACCGCTATTTTCATGAAGTAGAAGTAAATACTTGAGAGTAAAGAGAGACTTAGGTGACCCGAAACAAAAATATATTCTCGTTTGGTTTAATGCACCCTGACTACCTATTTAAGCCTCCAATTACGACGCAAAGCGAATTTGTAAGCTGTTGCATCATGTAGGTGTCGAGTGAGAATTTGTACAGTAAGGAGCACTAATTGGTCCTAAGCTACAGATGTTACACTCTTTGGAAACTATAAATGGTTCCTCATCTCATCACAAGGTTGTAGGAGAACTAAGTGGGACTTACTACACGTTATTATATTCTTGAACTTAGATTTCTGCCGTAGTATCAACTGCAGGGAAAAATACGTGTATGCCTTTTCGTAATCTCGTAACATTTTCAGAATAGTCATGACACATAAAAAAAGTCTTTATAATTTTATTATTGTACGGATTAATACCTATAGGTTCTTTTTACTGAATATGTAGAGTTCATTTGTACTGAAAAGAATCCTATGCGGATATGGTTTCATTAAAGTTAAGTACATGGATAAAAAATTAAATTTATGACTAACAAGGGTATTTTTTTACACTGGTAGTCTTTTGTACTTTCTTCTGAATTATTTCGTCATACTAATTGCTTTTGAAAATTACTCATTTGAGCGCTGACCGCAAAGACCAGATCAGTGAAGTTTTCAGATCAAAACCGCCGGTTATTTTATCGATGTCGGTTCATTATACCTAATTGATTTCAGCCAAATACACGTTTTCTGCGGTTTGCACTCGCAGGCATTGAACATGTGATTTTGATACCATATTGACATTAATAAAACCATATTCTCCGACAAATGGAATCGATTAATTAATACACGTTAGCAATTTAACTACGTTTTTTTTTGTTCTGTTTGGAAAATCGTTTTAAAGTTTAAGGCTAAGCGCGCACGACGTTTTTTATTGTGCGATAAATTTGTCGCCGAAATGCAACGCTAGTGTTTCTATTCAAAAAATCATCATAAATAGCGTTATAATACATACCACAGACTGATTAAAAAAATTCTACTTTAATACCGAACGTCACGTTTTTACATAAATTATTAGCGTATGGCAACAATTTTGGTAAAAAAAAATCCAAGCTTTATAATATTCCGCCGTCCTCGTAACGGCAATATCCACGGTTAAGGGTAAAGAAGACAAATATCAAAAATAATAGTAGATTGTTCAACAAGGGACTAAAACAAGTCATTATGGTTGTTTAGTCTCGCGTTAAACACTCTACTTTTCACTTTGAATGCCAGGAAAAAAACGACGTTCTGTTATATAAAAAAATACAATATTTATTATAACAAAGCTTCCTATGTACAAATATGTTTTAATCTAACCAAAGAAATTAAAAAAAAAATCGCGGATTTTGCTTTTCATTTACTTTTTTTTTTGTAAAGTAACGCTTTGAATGCTTGCATTATTTAGCCAACAGATTTTAACTTGAAAACAATTTTTAAGCTTATTATGATTACACTATGCATAATAAAATGTATTAATACTTATTAATAATTAAGACGTAAAAATAGCCTTGTTGTCATTTTGAGGTTATTTCTACGTCTATAAAAATGGCGGTAATTGTCACTATGCCAAAAAAACATTAAAAAGTTATTAAATATTCGCAAAACACGATTATTAATTAAGAATATTATTTTATTTAATTATAATAAGTATTAATACATTTTTTTATGCGTAGTGTAATAATAATAAGCTTAAAAATTGTTTTTCAAGTTACATACATAGATAATCCTACATTCCCAAACACGGTGAAAGGCTGTTTAAGGCGTTTCTAAGGCAAATAAAAAAAAATACTTTAGCCCCTAGAGCTTAAAAAGGAGTTTTAGGCCCGCTATATAGGGACTAAAGAATCACTTTAAGAGCATGAGAAGTGAAAATATAGTTAACGTACCGGCTGCTGAAAATAAAGTATTTCATTTACCTGAGATGCCTGTGAAGCTTTTGAAATTAATTAAATTTGCTAGAACTAGGACCAGGTATCTAATGGCGTTCCTGGTATTACTCTAAACATCCGACAGAGTTTCATATACAATTTAACTTTAGTATTTTACGCGGAAGTATACCGATGGCCCGATCTGACGTAACAGATCTTCTGAGAAACAAAAGAAGGATTAGGTATCAAGAAGCAGCACAAGCGTTGTTATTAGCGATTATTGGCGACGAAAATACCATATTGCGCCACATTTCTAAATAGCCATTAATTTTACACGTACCTATCTTTAAACAAACTTCCGCGGGGGTGTGTGCAAGTGATTAGTTGTCTATGTGTGACCGGGGAAGGTGCATAATCGTGTGATGGACGCACTGCGGTCTATTGTTACGGGCATAATGCACTGGCGGTAGTTTACGAGGTCTTTCACCGACGCATTATATGGGTCAGTCAGATTAGTTGCGCTCCCCGTGCTCGCTCGGCGCTTCGGCAACGGTCCTCGGAGGCGGAAGACATGTTTACCTACGACACGTAAAAATGTTGCTCAACGTTCGGTGCGTTAGATCGAAGCTTTGATCTCTGTTTTGTTTCCATATGGAATCGATTTATTTTGACGTTTAGTCAATTTAACTTAGCTTTAGAGGTAACACGGGGTTACAGTCTAAACCATCCGCGAGTCTGTTTCAGACACGTTCACGGTTCTAAATTGGAATTAATTAAAACTTTCTCTGTTACTAAGATGATAAGTTAAATTTTTTAATTAACTTATAGTACAAGTAAAGTCAAGGCGGCTGTAAATATTTCACAGCATAGAAACAACAGGTGCAAAAGTAAGCAGCATTTCCTAGCAAGTAGGTGCAATCCAAGATAATTATTTAGGTCATATGAAACTCCGCTTATCGTTCAAAGCAGTTGCAATAACACTAGGTTAATTATTTCCTTCAGCGATAGCTTGTAAGTTCCCGGCGCCCTCGATTTACGTGTTGTTTCCATTTCATTAATCAATTTCTATCGATTTTATACATCGGCTCTATAAAATTAGTTCTACAACTAGTTGACTAAGTTTCATAAGCGTTGCTTGACGTGAGTGTGTTAGGTTTTTTCTAGAAATTAGACTTTTTTTGGAATACAATACTAAGCCGGACATTCTTTGACGGAGCCGAAACCGGAATGGGAAAAAGTGACTGAAAACGAAAATTGGACGCCAGCTGAAACGAATATGCAGGCGTCATTCCGCGTTAGGAATTTCGAAATTGACTTTCTATGGTTGTCGACTCATATTTTACCGATATTAAAAATATTTCAAGTAGACGACATTATCGGAGATTTGAATGTTACGCAATATGTAGACAACAAGTTCACAGCAAAAATACTGGCAAATAGTTAAATACTTTAAATACCTTCCTCAGTCACAATATCAATTGTTTTACGCCAGACACTGTTTAAATTTAGCAATATCAGCGTCGTCGTTACGCCCATAGCGGTCCCGTTATAGATTCGTAATGGGAGACGGTTGTCGTCGATCCGTATCTAGTTTAATTGAAAATTTGAAGGGAATTCCGCGTTCCCGGCGAATTTAATGGATTTATTGTGGAAATGACGGCGGGACTGCTCCGGGGACTAGACCCGCTCCAGTTTCGGGAGGTCGCCGCCCGATCGTGAACCCTGCACTCCGCTCAATTTCTGCCTCCCTGGTACTCTTTACCGGTTGCGTAACATTTCAGTGCCTTTTTCACCTTTTAATGACGAGAATTTTCGGTTTCGATTCCCGGAAAATAGCGAATCCTTTGACGTCCGTGATTTGCGGGGAAATGTGTTTTTCACATGCAACAGGATATTAAAGCTGGTGTAAAATAAACCGAGTTCGCTGAACCTTAATAAAGATTCTTAACGTGGATACAGTAGTGTTTTTTGCGTAGTAAACGATACATGTGGAATTAAAATTTCGCAAATAATGGGGTGGCCCAAAGCTCGGCCGATCGCCAGCCGCACGAGTCGCCGACCGGGGTCAATGTCCGGGAGCGTTATATGGGTCAACCGAAGGCGCCTGCTCGTCTATAATAATATTATGTCAGCCTGATACTTGGCTGGTCGCCTTTCGCGAATTTGTCCTTAGAACTGATCGCATCCGAAACAAGTTTCTTAAATAGTTAAACGGGCTAATAATACTAGGACAGCGGAACCGGTTCTTTTGTATGGTGAATCAAATAGCCGTGTCTCTACGAGCCTGCTGCGGAAAGGGTTGTAGGACAATAAGCTTTTTATTGTACTTTGCTTTTTACAATTGAATCTGATTACTTAGAGTTTTAGAATTAGAATCGACGTTTATCTCTGGTTATTATTATTTTTGCAAGTTGCTATCGTTTCGAGTACTTCCTACTAAAGTCCGTCCGGTCGTAATGTTTTAGTAAACACGAGTAATCAAATATTTTATTGGTAGCGTTTCGACGAACGACTTAACCTACAGCTAACCCGTAGGCGAGCCGACTGCTACCTAGTGCTTTGGGACTACGATCATTACGTAATATGAGAAATGCGTCGTAAAATTCATAAAATTCTCAACTCTATATTTAATGCGGCATTAAACTTTCATGGCGGCATTTAGTGCTCAACACCAGTTCCTAGTTCCTTAAGGCCTGGCACCAGCATTTCACATCCTACTCGAGCGGGAAATCTGTTCCATTGGTCAGCATTGCTCAAAGGCCTTGAAAGAATGTCAGATGGCGATGCACGCAAAAGGTCACAGCTTGTCAAATCTTTTACACTACAAGTCCGCTATCAGACAATTGGACTATGAATTGTATGTACGCTGGGTTAAAGTTAGTCGCTAATGTCTGACAATCTGTGGCATCGTGGATCTCAAATGGATACGCCAATTTGTCAATGAATAGTTCCCGTGTGGTTAGAATAACACTTCTCCTTTTCTTCTGTGGATGCGACTAAGGGTTTTAGGTGTGCTTTGGGCTTTAATTTAACTTATCCGGATTTTGGTTAAAAGAGACGAATTAAAAAAAGCGTCGATAAGTCCGTGCGTGCTATAATTTTAGCATAATGAAGCTTTGTACAATCACCAGCATTAATATCTGCCACCACGGAGCATGCAAAAATATCTGACACGACCTACTGGCCCTTGTAATAGAGTCGTATCAGATAGTTTTGCAGCCTTATTGTATCAGATATTGGTGCTGGTGACTGTACGTCATTGATGTCCTTTGTCATCTGTCACTTACACACGGATCCTAACTAGAGGTGTACCGATTAGTCGGCGACTATCGCGACTATCGTAGTCAGCGACTAGTCGGAGTCGGCTACTATTCGACAAAGAACACCTTACTACAATTTATTGTGTATAGGGGGAATCACATTAAATAAAAACCTTGATTATTTACGCGTGATTTTCTTTTTGACATTAGTAACCAATTCAGTTCTTTCGCTAAACAAAACAGGATCCGACATCAGACTAAACAAAGCGTTACGGAAATACCCGTAATCGACTCGGCTGACTAGTCGACCAATTAGTCGGCTTTTACAGCCGACTAATCGTCTAATCGGCCAAAATCACAATCGGCACATCTCTAACCCTAACCGTTACCGTTCGAATTACGAATTTAAATGTGAATTTGCATCTAACTGCCGTGTCCACACAAAACGCACTGCAGGCATTAGCGAAGCGCAATCACCAATCACAATAGATCGCCGGCGCGGGAGTGCGCCGCTGCGCGCAAAAGGGAAAGTACGCTTCCTGCTCGCACGCGGAAGTGCGAGCAACGTAACTGCGATGTGCGACGCGCGCGCAGTTCTAGCGCGTTAGGCGCAGACTTTTTGTGCGATCGAGTCTGCGGCGCACGAAAAGTCTGCGTGGATTGTATGCATTGTGCGCCGGAATTTTTACTGCATATAATTCCATAGGTTCTGTTTTCACAGACTAAAAAGTACGTCGCGGATAGTCTGTCGTCTGCGCAGGGCCTTAAGGAACCAGGTACGGATACGTGAAAATAAATCGGCGCCTGAGGTACCACTAATGTTAAAAAAAAAACAAAATCACGATCGCAAACTTCTTTTTTTTTTATTAATTACTATGTTTTTTTGAAACGACTCACCAATTTATTTCTGTTCCACCATAGATAGGTACGTTCTATGGTGCATACGATGCAATACGTTGTCAGTAAATGCTTTCAATTTTAGTTTTGACTCGCTTGCTGGTCAGTATCAATACCGAATTCGTTGTCCAGTCCATAGTAAATAACATGATCTTAGCTCCAAACATTTTTTACACGTGGTTACTATTTTAAAATTTCTTCCGCCAAGCCCATTCGCGTCAATAGCTGTGTGGACGCCCTTAGTGGTGAGTCTTTAGTTTCCACTTTGAGTTTCCAGCGCGGTTTTCCATCTTGTGGAACAATAACTAGTTGGTTCTTTTTGTTTGTGAAAACTTGTGCTTAGTTGAAAACTTTATCTACTCTTGTATCCTCCCTCAAGCTTACCTAATACCCGTTCGCCTCAAATCGGCTGTCACCGACAATTAGTTGACTAAAACAAACCATTTGCTAAATTTTATGCAAAATTTTTGTCCATCACATTATAACAAAAAAATATTGTATACGTATTTTTTCTTTTGTTTGACAAACAAGTAATGACGAGGATACAGTGTTCTAAAGTTTCGAGAGCTGAATTATGCGTGTATCGATTTGTATATTTATGTTTCATATCATTAAACATTTTCGCGTTTAACAAAGCTGCATACAGGTAATAATTTAACACGAATTACGTACTTTGAATCCTGATCCAAAAGAGTACATTTATATTATGAAAATCTGTCCCTCTTTAACTAGTCTTCCACGTAATGTATCAAACTAACCTTTGCATCCTTTCCGACTACGATCAAACGGCATGGTTGAACTAGGATTAATATAAAAATAGACGTCGTTACGAATGCTTGCGGCGTTCATTCTGCTGACACAGCGAATTGAGGTCGCCGTACTGGCGTAGGATCGTACTAAAGCGCGCCAATACATATAAACATACAAACATACATACACAAATACGGTTGGTTAGATAACTTCGCCAAAAATCGTAGCAAAATTTCTATTCGCATTTTCCCCCCAATGACTTTTCCCAGTGGCGTTTTTTAATATTTATTCATATTAGCGTTTTTTCCAACTTGAATCAACATAGATACGTAGGTAGGTTTAGGTAATGTTACGTTTCCATCGGCTATAACAACGGAGTAATAAATAGGACACTGTTTTTCTGTGTCGATTCTAATTGGTGAAAAATGCTACTTTGAAAATAAGCTTCAGTAGAAATGACACTGGAAAAAAAGCCAGAATAGAAATTTTGCTACTAGGGTAATAATGATTTTGGGAAAATGATTATAACCAATCTTTAACGTTTCGGAACCACTTCTAGCATTTGTTAGGTTTTAAGTTAATAGGTAGATACAACAGTTACAGCATGCCAGTCTGTCGCCTAAAGCATACTTAAACTTATTTATCCTTAGCCGCCTCTTACGACATCCACGGAAGAAACGGAGCGCTGTCATTCTAAACCCAATACCTCATAGCCTATTGCCCACATACAATATTATGGTTGCATTTTGGTAATAAAACTGATCTATTAATGCATCATCGATGCTCGGAGATCGATCTGTAACTATGGAGTCGAGCGGCAATAACGATTCGACTAATTATAGAACAAAGCGATTGTGAACCCGGCCTTATGCGAGTCTTCCGCGTTGGTGCTTTCTAGTGCGAACTCTTAAGGCCCTGCGCAGACGACAGACTGTCCGCGACAGACTTTTTAGTCTGTGAAAATAGAACCTATGGAATTATGTGCAGTAACGCACACGACGCGCAAAAAGTCCTAATTGTATTTTTCACTATATTTTCACACATTTCACAGATCACAAACATAACGTTTTACAAAGGATAATACACAATTCAACATGAACAAGAAGGAAACAATATAACTTTCCGTAGTCAGTGTTGCCGGTATAACTAAATGCATTTATACCGACTTATGCCTCATTCCCTAACTGTGACTCAAACAACTTCGAACTAACTAATAACTACTACCAATTATTGTTTGGGGCCTCCGTCGCATGATTGATGATTTCAACCTAAAACTTGGATGCTGAAAATCTGTTGACTTATTCGGTTACTTGCGGTTAATGTGGTTACGGGCCAGTAGCTGGGGAGGCATACTAAATATGTAAACTAGCTGTGCCCGCGACTTCGTCCGCGTGGAATAGTCATTTTGGTCATTACCTTAAAATAAAATAAAAGGTAGCATGTGTCCTTTCTCAGGGTCTAAAGATTGTATGTGCCAAATTTCATCAAAATCGGTTGAGAGGTTAAAGCGGGAAAGCGTAATAGACGGACAGACAGACTAGAGTTACTTTCGCATTTATGATGTTAGTAGTGATCTTTTCAACTACAATTATTGGCTATGAACCCTTAACTTTTGCCGTGCTCTCAGAAGAAACGAGAACTAACATTTGTGGATAACCCATTACATTCCTAAGTCGCCGCTTATGACATCCAAGGTAGAAATGGAGAGGTGTTGTTCTAAAGTCAACACCACACGGCAATGAAGGTTAAGAAGGACAAAATACCAGAATATTTCATCCTGGAAATTTTAATTTTATTTTTCCAGTGACAGATAATGAAGAAAGATTGCAAGCGGAAAATGCAGAGTGTAGCTAAAAGTGCGTTTGACAACTGAATAAAACCACGCCTTTTTTCCTCGTTAGCGTAGGTAGCCATTTTCCTCGTGATTTTTTTTTTCCGAAACAGTTAGTACCTATTAGCAACATTATATTCAAATCCTATTACAGTCATTAGGTATAGTGATTAGTGTGATTTGAATTTATGAAGTTGTTACTAGCTAGACAATGAAATAAAAATCGAGCTACTATTTTATCGTTTACCGGAATAAAAAACATGACGTTCCATTAGAAATCTATATCCTGTCAAATTTCGAATATCTTAAAAAATGTGCAGATTATTTTTTTTCAAATTTGTAACACGCGAAATTTTAGAACTTAATATAAATGTTGCCTTTGAATATTTTAGTTAATTTATTTAATGAATACATATGCGACTTAACACTAAAACTCTGTTATTTTATGAAATTAGCATTCCATGCTCATTGCTCATTTTATACACAACACTGCGTACCTGCGTTCGCATGCACCAGCCACATAACCACCAGATTTACAAAGCTAATTCTCTAATACCACGTTCTCGTGAAACATACTTACAAGCCGAATTCGCGCTGTCAAGATACCGTTTAGTCATCACCTATACTCCGTTTTTTTTGGGTTGAGAAATTTAACTGTCAAATCCTTACACATTTTTGAGTAATCCCAAGATATCGGCGCAAATTATGATGATGTTTGGTTTAAGAACATTATAACAATGAATGTTAAGTGTATTTGCATAAATAATTTTCAATTTTACTAATGAATTCCAGAGATAATTTCAAATTGTGACCGTTAAATTTCTCAACCCAAAAAAAACGGAGTATAGCTTAGCGAGGATTAAGCCAAGGATACACTAGGGGACAAATGTCCCACGACATTGTGTCGGCCATGTCAAGCGAAGTCGGCCGATTTCGCCTGACATATCTGGCGACATCGCGCGACTTATATCCGCGTATGTACATTGTACACGTGTCGCGCGACATGTCGAGCGAAGTCCGGCAACTTCGCGCTACTTTGCTGGGGACACGTGTCGCGGGACATTAGTCCCCTAGTGTATCCTTGGCTTTAGGGATGTCGGAATTGTTTGAATTATCAATTAGCTCTTACCGAGTCACGGGTTACGAGTCAATGTACGCACGAGAATAGAAGCCTCACAATGCGGGGTCAGTCGGGTGAGGGAGGATTGTGATCTGCCTTTAAATCTGTCATAGGATCTCGTTGCGTTACGTTACACAAAACCTCATTGTTCTCACTCCTTTGCCGTTGTGAATGGGATGTGAGGTGAGCGCTTTATGCAGGTTATTGGGTAACTAAAAGATCCTGGGTGGTGTCGGGATAGAACACTTCTTCATTTGTTCTGAAGATGTAGTAAGAGGCGACTAATTAGGTATACTTAAAAATAACCTGTCACTGTTGTACTACCTTCTCTATCTGCTTTTAAACCTAAAATTTTCCTGCGAAGCGTGAAAGTCGTAATCATGATTTGTCCATGTCACGTTGTGTGCTCTGCCTACGCCATTTGGGAACGTGCGTGATTAGTATGTATGCAGGTATGACTAAAAAATCAGTAGTAAAAATAGTCTGTCAAATTACCAACAAACATTGTGCACGTATTTTTTCTTTTAGGTATTTGGCTAACAAAAATGACGAGGATACAATGCTTCGAAATTTCAACGTCACTACGTGGCACAGTTTTTACTAAGGCGTGACGTCATAGGCGCACTCCAGAAGTTTGGTGATATACCTTTGTCGATGTTTACTTGTTTGATAATCCAAAAAACACGTGTCTTATATATTCACAAAATTTCTCCATTCCTTCCGTGTACGTAAGAGGTGACTAAGGAAATAGGTGAAAGTATATGTATTTTAGGCGACAGGCTAGCAACTTGTCGCTACTATACCTGCAAACTCAAAACCTAAAACAAATACGCTAGGAGCGACCACAAAACGTGAAACAGTCTGTATCTTACCATGTATGTATGTAGACAGTTGGATGAGTAGGCGCGTCTATGATGTGGCGTAGTAGCTCGTTACGTCACGGGAGCGCCGGCCGCGGGGTCGACGCCCGGTGCGTTTGCGCATGCGATGCACACGGAGGAAAGTCATTTTCCGTTTTCCCTATAAAGATATACCTTGTTATTGAAAGTGTCTTGTTAGAAAGTTGATATTTATAAAATACGAGCTTTAAAAAGGGATTTTTTTGGGTCGCGTTCACTTTCGCGAATTTTTTTGAAGTTTGGTAGGAGTTAGTAAATTGAAAATCCTTTGTAAATGTGGGATGGATGAATTACTTCCGTAAAAATGAAAAATACATATTTCACAGTTTATTCCGTTTCATTATTGTGAGGAATATTTTTGCTAAAATGAAGCTGAAGTGCCATTACAGGAATCCTTAATTATTTAAGTGTTACTCTCAAACTTGGATAATTCATCTATTTATTTGTATTAAGTACCCCATAATTTCCGTGTCGGGTTTAAAATAACACCACTGAATTTCTACTGTGTCGTAAGAGTCGATTCAGGAATAAGGTTAAGGTGCATTTTAGGCGACAGGCTAGCAACCTGTCACTGTTATACCTGCCAACACAAAACCTAAAGGAATATGCTAGAAGGGAAGAAGCGTTTCGTGCCCTCTACCTACCCCATTAGGGAATACAGGCGTGATGTTTAATTCTTATTTGGTTAAATCGGTCCAAATTATAACCACAATTAAGTGCCAAAAAATACGATTAGGTACTGAAAGCGAATTTTAAAACCATTGGCTCTGGAAAACACAAAAATGTAACAGAATCCGCAATGATCGCCAATGTCCTAAAAATAAATGAATGCCAAGTTTAAATTGAAACATTTTTCGTACCCTAATTACGTTACCGCAAAATCGGAGCGTTTAATTCTCGAAATTCATGTTTCCCTGGTAGTTCTGTTCGACGTTCTATCAAATACTAGCAGCTCCCACTAGTTTGCGGTGGACGTAATTTCCAAACGACTTGCTATAATGTTATGGGCATCGTATTTAGCCAGGTGAAATATCCGATTCCCCGTTTCCGTTAACAGACAGGTCTACTGAGTCCATAGACGTATTAACCATTACCAAACCGTACAATAATCTGGCTTAACTTTAGCACATCCAATTTGGTTTGAAACAGGATTCGGTTTACGCAGATAGCTGGAGCCGGAACTGTAGTTCGGGAAATTGTAGGGAAGTAAAACTTTATTCTGCGAACTGACCTCATCCACGTTGGGACAACACCTGACATGCCATTGAGTTATTAGGTTATTGTATTACCTACGTTAATGAGACTGGCATTGTTTACTTTGTAGAGAGGTTCTTACAGATGATGAACATTTTTACTTTTTACTGGGAACGCATTACGAAGTTTTACGTTGGCAGTTCCGAATTATGTATAAAGTACTAGTGTTGGTCATATATTTTGTTATTATACTAAAATATTAGTTAATGCTGGCTGTATAAATACAAGTAAAACGTTATAATGGCAAGCTAGAGATTGAAAATATTACCAAGAATTGGAGAATGAGACCGCTTTCAAGTTACGTCCAATTTGTCGTGAAATCGCAACTTAAACAAATGACAATCTCCGCCTCACTTCCTCCCCTCTTTGCCGATAACGTTATGACAGCTAAATAT
The DNA here is from genome assembly GCA_005406045.1 of Adoxophyes honmai. Taxonomy (NCBI): domain Eukaryota; kingdom Metazoa; phylum Arthropoda; class Insecta; order Lepidoptera; family Tortricidae; genus Adoxophyes; species Adoxophyes honmai. The sequence goes on from BHDV01005231.1 coordinate 22,857, forward strand.
ATTAAAATCCTATGACCTGGGGCGGGTTCGTTGACCTGGGATAGCTAGGATCAAGTGTCTCGTTCTCATTTCATTTTCCAACTCGAATATCCTAAAACCATTCTAGTGTTGGTGCGGGGCGTTGAACCTTGAACTTGGAATTGTGGACCGCTCCCACAAAATCCGAGCTGCTTCAACAATTTCCGGCGGATCGACGATAGCCTACTGAGTGGCAACGAGCACGTATTTTTTTAAACTAAGTCTCAAAAGACGTCGACGGTAGACAGCGCAAAGTCATGTCAAATAGCCCACGAAAAATCCATTTCTCTTGGCTCTTACGTAATAAGTGGAAGAAGCTCCTCGTAGGTATCTCGAGTCAGCCCAGCGATACGGTGCACTGTTGATACCACTTGCATTTATATGTATAGAAACACCCGTATATCTTCAAGAGGGAACGAACTCCACGAACTCAGCGTGGCGCGTTTCGGAATCCCTTCATAATTGGTATCGGCTGGGGGCAAAGGTGCTTTTCCTTTGACTAACTTAAATGCCAATAAAAAAAAAGCAAAATGTCACGTGTGCCAGTGTTAGAGAATGATGGAACAAAGCTCTCGTTTTAAATTTGGATTTGTACGAAATACGTAAAACACGGAGAAGCGATGAGCTGAGCGCTCGATTGCGATGACACCGCCAATACGGTAAAGCTCGGCCAAAAACAATAGTTAAATTGATTTGAATGAAAGTATGGAAAACAGTAGCTCGCGATGTCCGCTAGAGCGAGACAACGGCCTGTCTGCGAGCTCCGCGCAGCTGTGCTAAGGACGGTCGTTGCCCCGCAGCGGCCGCGAGTGAACTTCTAATGTCGTGAGTATGGTATAATAATATACTGCGCCAGGTATATACAAACTTCGGAGACAACTAACTCATAAAATTCCACAGAAAAACGTCGAACTCGATATGGCAGTTCGTCTCGAGAGTGCTGCTTTTGTTTACCTTTGTGGGAGAGAGCATTTCATTATTTCGTTAGTGTCGTGTTTGTTTGTTGTCCTGGCGCGTCGTGTGTCGTGCTCGGGAGCCGTCGATGTTCTAGACCTTAGACTCAGTTCCAAATACAAACAGTGGTGTGAAAATATTTATAATTTATTGAAGGGTCGAAGAAGTCCCTACCGGTGAAATTCCTGGGTGTCTTAGCAGGTACGAGAAAATGGGAAATCATTGTGTTCACTACGTTATAATCTGTCAAGGGTATGTCAAGCTGGACTCTTATAAAAAACGTCATTAAATGAAGCCTTCCAGAGTCAAACCTTCAGGTGCCGTGGACGCATGTGTGTTCAAATACTTGCAAATCTTTGACTGTCGCTGGGCGAAAGTTACGAAAACGTGTCGGTCGCAGAGAATGCTTTAAATGTCGCAGTCCTAGGTCAAGCGGGAGGTATCAAAACTCGATATCCATATGATTGATTGGTATTGGATCCACATGGGACCTAATATTATTATTCCGTGTTATTTTATCCGGGGGTCTCACCGGTATTGCTAATTGAATCAATTGACGTAGATAAACATTTATGTGCGTCTGTTTGGTTTGGATGTGCTCTGAAGTGGAAATACTTCGGTCAGATAGACATCGCTACAGATTCACCGTACGCTGTCACAACTGTTAATTGTTATCAATGAACTCTATTAAATAATAGGTACCTATATATAGATATGTAATCTTCATTCCTTTGATTAATTGACGGATCACCCGCCGATAGCAATTAGATATCAGTGATGTTTGGGAGGAAACAGCAGGCTGCCGAATTAAACATATATCAAACATTTGCTTTTCCTTATAAGAATCATAACTCATAGGGGGAGCATTCTTTCTCATAATTGTAGATATGTTTGTGAAATCGAGCCCTACCGGTATTCTTAGCGAAAACATTTTCTATACCTTAGAAGGTAACGATAGTAAAATTAGATTCAGTCGCGTGTATCTCTAGAATGTAAATGAGTTGTATTAGTTGAGATTTGTCGGTGTGTGTAGTACATATATTTAAATTAAAGGAATACATTGAAGCGCGCGCGCCGAACGCAATACCTACTCATATCAGTGTAACCGCGGGTCGATGACCTGACATTGAATTCTTCCAATTAGAATACGTCAGCGGTGATATCACTCGAGAATGACATTACTAATGCTTGTCCCGGGGTAGGAAGTAGATAACAGTTTATTTACAAGGGACAATCTGTTGATTTGATACATTTAGTAAGTCTATAAGAATAGCCCCGATAACACTGGTAATTGGGAATTTTACCAGTTCCTGGTTGACTCGTTTTCTAATTATAGCATTCTGTTCTGACTGAGACATCTGCAATTACCATAATGAGGTTTATTTGTAGCCATGGAATATCCCTTTACTATATACAAAAAATGTGTACGAACCAGATACGATAACAGCTCCATTTATATTTATTACCGGTCCGCAACATTCGTCAATGAAGAGGCTTTTGTATCGTGATAATTCGTTCTGCGTAAAATATATCCGTATCTATAAAACCATCGAGACATAGATAGGTACAAGAACCAAAAGACGATCGCTGCTTCAATCGTGCCTCCGCTATCGTACGTTACGAGTACATTGCACAGGTCGGTGGCATACGAGACCGGACCCGCGCGAGCACTATACCGGAGTGTTTAAGTAATTATTAATTAAACAAACGAGCGTCGCGGTTGTTTTCTCGTCGCTGCGGTAAACAATGAACGATCGGCCGGCTATCAGCACATGGCATGTATCCGACGGCGAGACAGCGCCCGAGTCATTGTCGCGGGCAAGTACTGGCTGTGCGAGCCGCTCGTATTTACCCACCTTATCAATAACACGGCCGTGCCAGTACTACACTGTCAGCTAGAGTGCTGGCATGTTCTTTCCGCCAGCTCTGGTATTTTCCAGTCGCTCCAAAGCGTGTAGTCCTAATGGGGTAGACAGAGGGCATGAAGCATTGCATAGAAATCAAATCCATCACGATATTTACTTTTCAAAGCTACTTTGAGAAGATTTGAATGTAGAGACAGGTTGCCTACAATATACCTTAAACTATTTCTTTACTCACTCAAATAGGTAGGTACATTTACATGTCGTTTTGTCACGAAAAGGGAGAAGTGCAATTCTGAATCCGATACACGCATATTATCCAAAAAGCCAACACAACGCAAACTTGCAAATTACGGTACTTACTGAATAAACTTAATCATGGTGACCCATTTACCATCGAACCAATTTCTTCATCAAGGAAATCTTCATTATTACGTTTACTGTGTCAACCAGCCACAGACCCACAGATAGAAATAAAATAATACTACATAGAGTTATATTCAAAGAGTTGACCCATATACATATTAGTGGTTATTATAGTGGTTCCTGATGCTACGGAACCTGTTACTGTCAGTTAGAAGTTAACAAAGCGAATTAGCCACTGGGGCGCGCCCGGCCACTGTTTGACGGACGGAGCTCGAAAAACAAAGCCACAGCGGGTGCGAGATAATAATTATCTAGAGGGATGTTAATGCTAATTTAGGTAGCTGTTACTGTGGGAATATAATTACTGGCAAACAAGGGGTTTGATTACCCCTTATTTCTTCAGTGAATGTTGTAAAAGGTTAAGGAAATTCAGGTTAGCAACTTCGCTGTTGGATTGACTTCTTTTTCTTATCTGACTCTAAACTTAACATTAAGCTAAATGGCTCAATTTACGGCTAGTCGTCCTAAGTTTTATAATAGGAGGCGTAAAATACGGCGTCTCGATTAAAGTAATCTCGGCTAGCATTTAGCTTAGAAATGTCAAGACTGATTTATGTTGAGCGAGTAAGGGAAAAGGAAATCGATTCTTATGGGATTAAAAAAAATACACCGCACTACTGACGCTATCAACCACCATGTTAAAGTGAGTAGCCTGATGAAGATGTGGCACACACTATAACTGTATCTGGTATTAGGTGCTAATTTTTTTTTCGTTTTTGTCTATATTTAGTATGCAATGTTTTTTTTCAGTATCTTTAGCCATGTTTATTGTAGCCTCTTTTCTTGTCGATCTCAGTAATTAAGTGTCTTCTCTACCTCTCAAAGGTAAGCTGTAAGAAATCCCTTAAGGGATAAGTTAGCCTTTGCACTTTACCATTTCGCTTGCATTTTTGTATGTCATGTTTTTTGTACGGTAGTGTTTACCGCGTTCTCACGGAGTCACTCACCCTTGATACGTTCATGTATAGCTAGCGATCGCTGCTCATTATATCTGGCAGTGTGACAAGGAAATCTTCGCCGGGTTCAAGTTCGGCCGGACGACAATGAACTTGCTCGGCCATGACTCATGCATGCCACCGCCATCACTGTTACGAAACCATAAACAACGCCGTATCTGTGCTGCACATCGCTCATTAGCAATATTTAAACGTTCGATTAGTTTTAGCCAATCAGTGTACCGTTGCTGGGCAAAGAGCCCTTTTTAGCCAATCACAGTGCTCCTTTTCTAGGCCCCCTTCACACAGAATAGGTGATATAGAAGGTCTACTCCGGAACATTTAGGCGCAATATGCTGTCTATTTTTACCGTCTGCTTGCCAAGGTCTCGCCGGCGGAGCGTGCCTAAACTGCGGGATGGACCTTCTCTGCCAATCCAATGCAACTTTCTGTGAGCATATTATGTCAATTGTTTCAATCCGGGACCTGGGAACAGTGGGAACTGATTATTGGGGGACTTTCCCATGACGACATTTGAATATTACAAACCTGTTTTATACGCATATGATGAATTTAAGCACCTTCTACATACTTATAGGTTGCCATCTTCTGTTAGGGCTAGAGACCGATTTTTGAAAGTCTTAGCACTTGCAAATCCAGAACGATCACGTTTTCCAGTCTGAATTTTGTAGATAGTAATTTTGAAACTATAATAAAAAATTCCCGTGTGCCCCGTGTGGTGCCGGGTTAGAATAGCACCTCCCCTTTTCTTCCCGTGGATGTCGTAAGAGTCGACTCTGGGAAAGGGTTAGTGTATTGTGGGCGATGGGCTAGCAACCTGTCACTGCAATATCACGTTTAACCATCTGGTTACCCTGAGATTGCTAAATGTGGCACTGGATTTTTGAATTCCTATGCTCTGCCTACCCCTCTTGGGAATGTATGCGTGAGAATGTGTATGATGTGTAAAAAAAATTAACCATCGAGAAGTACGTCAAAAAGAAGCGTATGGCCCTATTCGATCCTGCATACCTAATCCACGGAGCATTCTCACAAATACGTATTTTTTATGTAGATAAACAAAGTGTATGTAAATATGTATACCCGAAATATTTATTATGTTTTTGTCTCAAAAGTCGGCCTCCTGCTCGTTGTAGGTACTACGGGACGTAGTAATAGTTTCTATTCTTTGCTACGGGGCTGAGTGACGTTTGATTACTGACAATAGTTTTAACTGTTGCGCAGTGACACTTGTTTTGCTGCGACATCGTACTTGTGCTGACATGGTAGCTGGATCTTTAATGAGACATTCAAGTCTTATAACTCTGCTTTAGGGATGTCACGAATATTCGCACTCACATTCGCACAATGCGAATATTCACATCGTTTTTAACATACGCATCGATGTTCGTCTTCGTATTCGCATCAAATGATGCGAAAGTTTTGCGAATGCGAAAGTGTACCGACAAGTCTACAGGTCGCGGCTTCTCTCGCTCGGTCGATGTTGATATTGTTCATTTTGTAACAATATTTTTTTTGTTAGATTTTTTTAAAATATTTTGTATGTTCAATAACAATTACAATGTTGATTTTGTTACAGTAACTTCTTTATGATTGGCTTCATCAAAGTTACCATTTGTCTGTGGTATTTCAAATTTGTTTTCAGACATACTCTGCACCACGTATTCATTAGAATCGTTTGTTCCATGATACAGACGCACCAGGTACATATATTCAGGGTAACTTATTCGCAAATATTGAATAAGTGCAAGATAAAATGTACCGCTATATTTTGCGTACCTCCATATCTACAAAGTTATACAATCTAAGTTCAATAACATTCACACCCGATAAGGTATTATTTGGTTTGATCTCTTTAAGAACAAACAATTGAGTTTTCGAAACAATTGAGTAAGGATGCTTCTACTACTTGGTAAACTTTTTCTGAACGTACCATCGCGAACCGGGATTGTTGAGCCACTTACCTATGTTTGTAACATGGTCGTGTCGTGTACTACTAATACAATAGCTGACATCTAGTCGGTCACATCGGTCATTGATTACACGTCTAAATTGCGAACAGTGGCAAGTGGTTCAACAATCCCGGTTCGTGACTGTACCTTGATTTGGCGAACATGATTTTAAAACACGAGTACATACAACGTTGATACAGTGTGCCAACCCTTTTAAACTAATTGACGGATTTTAAAAGAACAAAATGAACGAATACGAAGTAATGTAATTAATAACCGAAATAATATACAGTTTCAATAAGACTATTGCGATGCGACCGCAAATCTGTTGAAAACAGTCCTGAATTTTTGGGTGTTCATATTATTCCAACATTCCATATTTCATAGTCAAATCCTCTTACAATAATCGAATATTGTTCAACCTCTACGTAATTTAATGGATTAATTAATGCGAGTGACTGCAACGGAATTTTAAAATCTGAGTAAATCCGATACGATGATACGAGCATTGTACAAATTCATTTATCGCGCGCATGTTAATAATAAATAGATACCTACATTGAAACGTATATTTTCCTTACAAAATTTTGCTTTAACAATATTTGGATTGGGCGATAAATAAAATTAACTAATTAACGAGAGATTTATTTTAATCGGCTTTACACGGAGTTTTAATTTGTAAATTTGCTCTTTATTTAGTAATATACAAATTTGCCTTAATATTGTTTTATTGGGTAATTTACCAATAAAAATCTGTATTAAGTTTACGTTTCAGTTGTGGAGGCACGTGACTTTTACAAAATTAAGACAAAACTTGCGAATTGCAATGTCATTTTAGAATCTGATTTCGAAAAAGTGTACAATGGGTCACTCACAAGATTCAGCTCGATCAATCAAAGATCAATGGATCAATTTCAAACGTCCGACGAAATATTGTGCGTAACCGTGGGTAATTTTTTTTAATCATGTCAATCACTCTATTTCAATATCATAACATAAGAAAAGCACAGGACCAAATGGGTCTTCTATGGTAAGCGATCTATAAACAAGCTGTGTTGCCAACCCTGGCGTCTGGTGTTACGCCTCACGTGACAGTTATTGTGACGACAATATGCAAGATGACTTAAAAAACGTTTAGTCCGTCGGTTAGAATATAAAAAAAAAATATATACGTATTTTTTCTCTTATTTGATCGACAAAGAAAAAATCACGAGGGTACTGTGCTTAGAAGTTTAGAGTGACGTCACTACGTGGTACAATTTTTATCAAGGTCACAAACCCCCATTCCGGAAGCTTGATGATCTTATAGCGCTGCACTGTCAATTTCCAATTATTTAATAAACCAATAGATACATCATCTAAGTGACATATTTTTAAACCAAGACGTCAACTCAATGCTTAGCTGGTTTGGTCATGAAGAAAGGATGGATGAAAGAAGATTGACTAAACAGATCTATGCTGGAAGTGTGAATGGATGTGTTGGGAGGGGAAGACCTAGACGGACGTTCCGTGACCAAATCGCGGACGTTTTAGAAACGGGTCAGGTCAAGAGTACCCGAAATCGATGAGCATGTATGAAGAAACTAATGAACGTGGATGAAGCAAAAGAAGTATGTCAGGATCGTAGCAAGTGGAACAAAGTAGTCTCTGCCTACCCCTGTGGGAAAGAGGCGTGACGGTATGTATGTATGTCAACTCAATTCTCGACTTTAATGGTGTTTATTAACTAACACGACTAACTAATCTTGTCCATGAGTTCTACGACGAGCTGTCATAATTTCAAATAGCCTAATAAAGTAAGGTTAATTAAGGTAAAAACCTCGGAATTTCGAGATACCCAGCTGGAAGTTTTGTAAATATTTGCATATTGAGGCCCAGTTGTCTCAAAACCTACATATTCTAGGGTGTGAGCGACTATTAAATTTCAAGGTCAAAAGTCACAAAAATCTGTTTTTTGCGCTTCTTTTGTAAATATCTCATTTCCTATGGATTTTTGCTATTTGTGTTTCTTATCAATATTGTAGAATACAAAATTCTCTATAAGTTTTGTTTTTTATTTTTTTTATACGGTGAACCGATTTCGAGATAGAGGGCGGAGAGCGCGCGGTCATAACATCACTTTGGGTCGACCGGTCTCCGATCGAAAACGCGCTATTATATACTTGATGAACTATCGATAGATCAATGATTATAAATATTTGATTAATTAAATCAATGTGGCTTTGGGTTGGCTGCTGACTGTCTTCGTTTTTTGGCGTAAATTAGAAGATGTGTCCCTCTACCCTGGATTTTTGCAATTATAGTTGATTTTTTTCTATGTACCAGACCAGCTGGTTTTCGATTTTTGACGTAAAATGAGGTGACCCACTAAGTTCAATATTTTTTGTAAAGGAGGTATGTCGATTTCGACAGTAGTTTGGTTGGGCTCTATTGCTTTCTAATCAGGGTCACCAGGTACTCCAGATCTTCAATTATCCCAGTTTTTATATTTTTCCGTTTATGTAGTCATTAATCCCTAATTCTGTACCAAATTTCAGCTTTGTGAGTTTATGGGAAGTAGGTACTAGTTCTATTTTGATGATCATGAGTGAGTGAGTGAGTGTCGAAAATGCGAAACTTTGCTTTCGTTTAACTTCGGTACTAAATGACCTGCTGATTTGAAATTTTGTATTTTAAGTATGTAATTATAGCTTACTAGATGACAAAAATTTCAGCGTTCTGGTCTTATCCAGAAGTGCTCAAATAGGTGCCTGAAAATGCGGCGAAATGGATCCAGTAAAGGATGGTACGGCAGTGCTAGCTTCGCGCTCGACTTAGTGGAGGCACGGCCGTGCCCCCGACCATCAACTTCTGCAGCATTTTGAAGTTTTACAATATCTGTGTCGTTTTGGCCATCGAAGTACCCAAGGCCTTAAGTGATGCTGTGACCGCGCGCTCTCCGACCTATATCTCGAAAACGGTTCACCGTATAAAAAAAATTAGACGCAAAATTTGTAGAGAATTTTGTATTCTACAATATTGATAAGAAACACAAATAGCAAAAATCCATAGGAAATGAGATATTTACAAAAGAAGCGCAAAAAACAGATTTTTGTGACTTTTGATCTTGAAATTTAATAGTCGCTCACACCCTAGAATATGTAGGTTTTGAGACAACTTTTAGGGCCTCAATATGCAAATATTTACAAAACTTCCAGCTGGGTATCTCGAATTCCGAGGTGATTTCCTAACCTTATTAGACTAAAATACAATATGACAGCTAATTTTGACACATCATCGACGAATAGAGTTCTTAAGTTAGATAATTATGCCAATGCTCTAAGATCGAATGTATAAGATTTCATTTGTTGTTAAAATTAATTGGTAGTTATGAGATTAAAAACATCAGGAGGTAAAAAAGTCCCAAAAATGTTTCATTGTAAGTACCTATTTGTTAAACGAACAAAAATTCTTCGTATTTGTTGAGCTTCTTCTTTCTTGTAGAATCCATTTCAATTCAATTTGTGAATTCCCCATAGAAAGTATCATATTTATTGACAAACGCTCACAATGTAAACAAAAGTTTGGTTTTACCTTTTGTGATAAAGTTTGTGGTTACACAGCAGTTGTCAGAAAAAAAAAACTTTGTTTAATTTTCACCGTTATTTATTAACTTTTATTGCCGTATTCTGGAAGATTTTCATTTCCTCTCGAGGTATTTGATTCTCCCGTGTGGGGTCGGGTCTAGAATAGCACCTCTCCATTTCTTCCTTGGATGTCTTAAGTTAAGAGGCGACTAAGGAAATGGGTTTAGGCATTCTTTATGCGACTGGCTAGCAACCTGTCACTATTATACTACCTCTTACATCTGTTTTCAAACCCAAAATTATGCTAGAAGTGGCTGCGAAGTGTGAAATAGTCATATCATAATTATGTCAATTTCACGTTTCTTGTCCTCTGCCTATCCTATTTGGGAACATAGGCGCGATTATATATGTATATGTACGTATGTATTTGATTCTCATAATTCATCAAACATCATTACAACAGTATTGGCTTTCGTTCAGACCCACTCCAGATTGGTTGAAATATTTGTATTGCCAAATGATATTATATTAGGTAGGTACAAGTATTTCAATATATTCCTGTGCGGTGTCGGGATAGAATAACACCTCTCCATTTCCTCTGTAAATGTCGCAAGAGGGCGACTAAGGCTCAATTCACACCAGAAGAGCAGCGCAGCGCGGCGTAGCGCAGCGACCCGCTCCGTGGAGAATGCGCGAGGATTCCTGCGACTGCTCGAGAAGCCGCTGGAATGCGTAGGAAGTCGCTGGAATTTACATAATTATTGACATATTGACATATGTATTGACAGCGGCCGTCGCGACTACTCGAGCATCCTCGGGCATTCCCGCGACGGCTCGCGCAGTCGCACGGCTTTGTTTATGGAATGCGCTGGAATTCCCGCGGATCCGCGGGCATCCGCGCGCATCGTTAGAGTTTCTCATGCGACAATAAGTCTTATTATAATGAAAATAAAGTTGAAATTCCCATGACACTGAAACTGCGCTCCGTTACGCCGCGCTGCGCTGCTCTTCTGGTGTGAATTGAGCCTAAGGAAATAGGTTTAGGTACGCTTTAGGCGACAAGCTAGAAACCTGTCACTTTTATACCTCTTTTATCAACCCGAAATAATGTTAGAAGTATAGAAGTGGCTGCTAAGTGTGAAATAGTCAAGACTTAGTCTAACATTTCGTGTGCTTTGCTTACTCTATTTGGGAACACAAGCGTGAATTATCATAATATGGTATTTCATCATAATTCGTATGCTTCCTCCTTAATCCTAAATACTTGCGTAGATAATTACTAGAAATCAGAAAATTCACAGCTTGGTTCTCTTCCATTACCCTCGTGGTACGATTTGCATGAAGAATTTTCTTCGACTAGTAACCATAAGTGAGTCGCTCAAGTAATGGTACAGGTCTTCAAATCCATACTAATATTATAAATGGGAAATTATGTTTGTTTGTTTGTCCCTCTTTCACGCCTAAACGGGGTGACAGATTGGTGTGATTTTTTGAGTAGAGATAGTTAAAAGGATGGAAAGTGACATAGGCTACTTTTTGTCTCTCCCCACCTCCCTAAAATACTTCTTAACGCGAGCGAAGCCGTGGGGAAAAACTAGTTAACTATATCCTATCGTCTTCCACGTAAATACCCCGTCTAAGAACGGTCTGGACTGTGCTCGCGTTGTTACCATAACATCTCCAGCCACTGTAAACATACGTTGTTAGAAACCAAAGGTACAAAACACGGAATCTGTGATACAGTGGACTTTAACTCGTTGCCGTTGGAACTCGGGGTGTGTCTTGTTGTTTGTAAATGTGTCCGTGACACAGGACACGGAGTTGTATTGGGATTAAGTTTCGATTCGGTCACTTAGAGAGGTATTCTTAGTATAAATATTTGAACTAGTATTTGGAGACGAGTAACAAATAAATATAGGTGTATTTTATATGTATATGTCACCGGAAAATAACACATTCCGTAAGTTTACAAATTACCTAAAAAATTTCAGAAAATTTATGAACTTCCGTAGGATTCCAAACGACAGACAAATTGTATTATTTTACGGCCGCATTTTCGTAAAATAATCAATTTACGTTAGGTTAGATTAGGTTAGATTATATTAAATTTTGCAAAAATGTGGACGTAAAAACATTTTTTGTCTCCCGTTTTGAATCTTACGAAAGTTTATAAACTTCCTAGGAAATTTATAAACTTACGGAGTGACATATAGGTACATACTCAGTTAAATCCTCCTTAAGGAGTCCTAAAACTGTGCGCAGTGTTTTAATTTTCTGCACACTGTTTTCTGTTTTAAACTACGATACCTATTCCGCAAAAAGACTTTTACAAACTTTTATTTTTGCTTTATTGGATTTGTATTTGACATGTTTTTTTACAAATATTTTGATTGCCTTAAAACAAGTAAAAAGTTTATTTAACTAAGCCTTAACAACCATGATTGTCTAAAAGAAAATACATATACAAATAAACTTGTCTCAAAGCATTTTAAAACATAGGTATTTACTAAATAAAGTATATTTCTTACCAATAAAAACAATCAGAAGGAATACATGTTACAAGCATGAATAAAAATATGTTTCTTGAATTTAACTTTTAGGTGATTCACAAAACTATTTCATAAATCTCGAGTTGAATACAACCTTTGGAATCCTGAGAATATTTTAAAGCACTTACGGTCATTGCAAACGGGACGGATTAAATTCTGTTCCAAAAATCGACCAGTTGTCGTTGTCGTGAGTGTATAATTATGTACTTATGCCTCAAGTTCACATTTAAATAGAGTCAAGTAAGTATTTTGTGACAAGAATTGAAACTTTTCGACACTTAAGTTCCCTTTGTTACACAAGATGGACGCACGACTTGGGAGAATCTTTATACTTATACCTACGCCGCTGAAAATTGAAATTGTAAGGAAATGTCAATTTCGTCCAAAACTCTTAATACTGATTTTATTTTAATTTTAATGGGGACTATTGTCGAGTCGTTATTAAATACTGGTATACGCGCATGAATAAGACCCAGCAAGCATTAAAAGGACGCGACCAAAAAATAATTGCGCCCAAATCGAATTCCGCCGACGGCGGCCGAAGGCGCCCGAAGATACCCGAATGGATGACAAGCGAGCGCAGCGCTTTCCTTGGAACGCGGAAAACGGCACATGTTGAAAATACGAGTGGGCATTGACCCTTACCGCGTGGGCCTGAATCTCCAGCTGTTGCTGAATCTAGCGCGGCGCATCGCGATGCCGTTTATTTATGTGATCCTAGTACACACAATGTACTCGCACGGGCAATGAAGAGACTTAAGTGTGAAATAGAGTGAGTAAACACGTCATTTTATTAGCTGGCTAAGAATATATATTTTCAAAGATGAAGTACCTAATGTAGGTTCGACGGGTAATGTTCGGGGAAGTTTGTATGGCGAAGTAGTTTTTGTGTTTGATAATATTTGGGTGTTACGTTAACAATATCCTTATAATATCATAACTTCTACGTAAAGAAATATAACATAGTTTCAGAAGAAGTGTGGGCTTACTTTTTGATTCATTATCGGTATTATCAAAAGTAGACTCACATTTTAGAAAAATACACTTTAAGTTATAATAGGAATAAAACATATGTCACTAATAATGATCGAATATTATTGGAATAATACGTGAATCTGTTTAGACAAATCAATAATATCAAGGACTACATTTTAAATTGACTACTATTGCGATTGAACAAGTTTTTGCCTATCTATTTATATATTCTAATCTATTGTTATGAGCAGAAGCCAATTTCATTTGCCGAGTAGAGTTTTATACGATGTCAACGTAAAGGCTCCTTGCAGTCGACAGATCAGATACGGCTACGTCATATAGAAAACGTTTATAGGGCCTTTTCTACTTAATAACGGCTTGTCGTGGCTACTAGGCTTTTAATGACTTTAATCTTCCGCGTAGAGAGCTTAAAGGAGTTTTACGTCAAAGAACATCTCAAGCAGACTTGCATTTTAAAAAGCCTCACTAGATCGGCTGCATACTTAGTTAGCATCTCTTTATTAGTGCTTATTAAAGTCATTTTAGTAGTCCTGCGTCGTGCCAGGATAGAACAACGCCTCTCAGTACCTTCCGTGGATGTCGTAAGAGGCGATTAATGAAATAGGTCTAGGTGTGCTTTAGGCAGCAGGCTAGCAACCTGTCACTATTAGGCTCAATTCACACCAGAAGAGCAGCGCAGCGCGGCGTAGCGCAGCGACCCTCTCCGTGGAGAATGCGCGAGGATTCCTGCGACTGCTCGAGAAGCCGTTGGAATGCGTAGGTAGTCGCTGGAATTTACATAATTACTGACATATCGACGTATGTATTGACAGCGGCCGTCGCGACTACTCGAGCATCCTCGGGCATTCCCGCAACAGCTCGCGCAGTCGCACGGCTTTGTTTATGGAATGCGCTGGAATTCCTGCGAAACCGCGGGCATTCGCGCGCATCGTTAGAGTTTCTCATGCGATAATAAGTCTTATTGTAATGAAAATAAAGTTGAAATTCTCATGACACTGAAACTGCGCTCCGCTACGCCGCGCTGCGCTGCTCTTCTGGTGTGAATTGATTCTAATACCTCTACCACAGACATAAATCACGCCTGTGTTCTCAAATGGGGTAGGCAGAACACACAAAGCGGAATACAGTCAAAACGGAGACTGGTTCATGTCCCGTACCCATTTCAACCATATTATTTAGAACTAGCGACCCGCCCCGGCTTCGCACGGGTGCAATGCTGATACTAAAATATTACGGATTTTTACACCCTTGGTTACATTATTGACGGTTACCAAGGATCTCTAAATTTTTTCAAAATGAAACGTAGCCTATGTCAATTCGGAAGAATGTAGCATTCTAATAGTGTTTTTTTTTTAATTGGCCCAGTACTTTTGAGCCTATTCACTACAAACATACAAATTACAAACAAATCTTTCCTCTTTATAATATTAGTATAGATTAAAGTGGAACAAAGTGGTCTCTGCCTACCCCTGTGGGAAAGAGGCGTGACTGTATGTATGTATGTATTTAGAATTAAAGACAGGTTCCTAGCCTGTCAGATAATATGTAACCTATAACCTTTAGTCGCCTCTTACGACATCCACGAAAGAATTAATAATCCTGACACCAAACGGCAAAATACGGTTTAATTCGTAATACCTTTTTGCAATTAAATGGATAGTATGACATAAGTGCATATTTATTTGTGCCTAATAGAACTATAAAAACGCTCTCATCGGATCGGAGAGAAAATTTTAAGCGGTGTTTAATTAACATTGAATCATACATAACCTTTTCACTGCCGAGCACAAACCTCTATAGAACATTGACGCCGATCGGCGTCAGCGGCAAGGAATGGGTTGGTTAACCAAGCTGCTCACAGCAGTTTACGATCGCAGAATAGCGGCAGACACCCGCTACCAAACTCTTATGCGCAGCATGGTAAGATAGACTTAAAAACAGTGTCAATATGAATCAGAATAAATTAACGTATTACTGCCATCTCTCAGAGTCGAATCTTCTTCAGGTGCCGCGGACGCACATCTGCGTTCATATGCCAAATCTTTGACAGCACTGGGCGAAAGTCACGAACATGATCTGCGTCGGTGGCAGTTAACGTATTAAAGACATCAAAATTATTTCTGTTCTTTTCCAATGCAGGCTGTGTGTAAAGACCTTAGTCATTTTGTTCTCCGGACGCGTTTCCTTACTATTCACTCTTCAATCTAAGGATCAATGTCGTGAAACTTCAGGCATGTTAAATTTTCCATCGAGAAGAAATATTCACGCTCAAGAAATAAGTGAAACAGCATTTGAAAGTAGTCTCTAAGGGCGCCCACATACATTCGGAATTCCGTTTCGGAATTTCAATTCGAAACATCGATTCGGAATTCCGTAAATACACCACACAAATACGTTTCGATTACGAATACGGGATTCTGAATGCATGGGCCATCATACGGAATTCCGATTTAATTTCGAACGGAAAACTAACTGTTTTTGGGAATACAGGCGTGAGAATATGTATGTATGTGTGTAACTAACTGTTTGTATGTGGCTGGTCCATAGATTTATGGGGATTGACTGCGTTCGAATCGTTCGATATTATGAATCGATATTTCGAATCGAAATTATGAAACGGAATTCCGAGTGTATGTGGCCGGGCTTAGTAGGTATGTCTGCGACAATAGTTTTCTAACTGATACCTTCGGTGAGGCAGTTTTTTAAGCTCACTTTTCAAGATTTTTAAGGTTTTTAATTCTTCACTTCATTTGACTTTGGCGAAGAAGCAATCAGAACGTCAGAAGACCGTCTAATGCGGAAATCCAATAGGTACACTCACGGACAATGGAAACGGATCGGTTTTCTTAGGAGTTTATATGGAATCCGACCAGTTTTCATTGTCTGTGATTGCAAATGGAATAAGTACCTAAGTTATTAAAGATATTTCGAAATCTTCGTAACTTAGGCGAGCGAGCGCGCGATTGTGAGCACAAACCATACAAATTCCGACCTTTTCTATTTTTTTAAAATCGCTTGAAGTTATCGACTTGATTGTGTAAAATTTATTTACGTATCGATAACGTTCTGAAGGTAAGATTGACTGTAGACAAGTACCTCTTAGACGCTTCTCGCGCTAGCAAATATTTACAGCATTTTAATTTAAAATTAAATTACTGTCACTGAGTAAATAAACGAGCGGCACTGTTTCATCTTGTTTAAAATAAAAAACAGAAAACTTTCGCGAAGCCGAAGAACTGTTAGAACTGCGCAAAGGGACAAATACAAAGCTTAAAAAGGCTTCCGACTGTACAACTTTCTGCATTAAAAGGGCTATTTCCGAATCAAAAGGCAGACTCGCCTTTATTGCGGAAAAAATAATTAAAACATGTCCTTTCGCAGTTTTTGTTTTGTTTCCTTTTTTTATCGAACTTTATTTACATACATACCTACATACATACAATCACGACTGTGTTCCCAAATGGGGTAGGCAAGCACACGAAATATGACATAGACAAAACCATGATTATGACCATAGCGTGATATGGTTGCAGCCACTTCTAGCATATTTTTAGGTGTGCAAAGATGGAAGAGGTAGAATAGTGACAGGTGAACTTTACTTGTTTTTGAACAAATTTGAATGTTAGAATGGAGGTACGTTATGCGCATCCAGTTTCAGTGATTATGTTGACACAAAACTGCCTGCGAATGTAACCGATGAAAAGCCGGGAACAGGCAATAAAAAATAAAAGCAGTTTTTTTTAAAGCAATGTTACTGCTGAATGGCCGATGGATGAATGAAATGCCTGTTTTAAAGCGTGAAAAATGTTTATGCTTAAAATAAAACATTATGACGACCAAGACCTATGTTCACTTGAGGATGTTAAAATTTCAAGGTGCGTCTTTCAGAATAGGTTTCCAAATATAAAATTCCGACGAAATCTTATTCGTAAGCGCCACAGCTGAATCACTCTGTTAATTTGAGTTTGTGCATGCCATGTTACCTCCAGGATCGTTGTCATAGGTACTATGCCGCTTCCAGTTTGTCGCAGTGTGTCTTTTTCTCGCCGATCTAGTTGGAAAGAGATCCACATCACGACAAAGTCAATCGCGGCGGGCTTTGGTTACCATGTGCCCAATTCCGGTAGACATGCCTTCACGCTTACTTCGCTTTAAGTTTGGGCTTGTTATGGCATATTTATGAGTGCTATCTTATGTTTTCCTGGTTGAGTCATTGCTGTTTTTATAAGCTGCCTAAGCCGTTTTCATTGCACCCGATATAATTTTACTATTTTACGATGTGTCATGTCACCAGTCTTAAAAGAGGCATCGATTTTTTTTTAAAGATGAAACGTGTACCTTTACAAGAACCATTGGCGGTCAGTTCTCGTCCACAATTTCCAGCTGTCTACCAGATGTCGTTCAGCTAAAGGAAGGGATCGCTTATAGGTCGCTTACGTCCCTGACTTCTTTGTTATCATTATCACTTTGTAAACGCTTTTGCTTGTAATAGTACGGAGGTTTATATACAGGATAAAACTCTGAACGTGATAAATTATCACAATGTGTTTCAGCATCGTTAGGTAACCCCGGTTAACTAGATTTCATTCGTTTATTTTTATTTTGCATTGTCTATTTTGGGAGTAACTTAAATACGCTTAACTTAAAGCGAATCACATTTACGAAACAACATGTGGACTTTTGGCATAATGTCTTGAGAATTGCAATTGAAAAAAAAAGTTAAAATGAACGATTGCCAATTACAATTTAGTTTTAAAAATTAATGAAATATTATAGTCGTAAAGAAGATAATATATTATATTGACACAGGAGCATTGTCATGCAATTCACCTATTCGATATTTAAATGATATTTAAATATAGAATGCATTTTAAAAATTGCGTAGTGTCTACAATGATGTTTTATTTTTAAACATGGAAGCAGTTTTGCATCGATCATTTTGAGTTTGGCTCTGCTTTGCTGGCGAACCCTGCGGCTTCGTCAAATTAATTTCTGACAAATATTATGCAAATCAATTAGCAATCTGTCGTCCGGCGTTAATAATGCAATCACGCGGTTGATGGTTAAAATTATTTTGTCGAAACGAACGCTCAGGCGGAATGTAGGGACTTAATTGGAATAGTATATTACACCAAATTATTTTGGCTCCATTTTCAAACAAGCGACAACTTATTAATCGTTTGTAATTGTTAATCGCTTGTACATTTTTAATTAATTGCAAAATTCATGAATCAAAATGCGTCGAGTGTGTGTTGAAATTTGGTGGTAAAAATTGGTGGGTGTGTTTAAGTTTGTAAAGTTCACGCTGTCAGGGAAGCACGCGCTATAGGTGAACGAACCCTCGGTTGGAGTCAATGTCAGCTATGGTCCAGAATTCGGCAAGACAAGGGTGCGTACTGGCACGGGGTAGCAGGGTGCAACTAGCGGGGTAACGACCGGGCCGGGGTCGACGCCCTGCGCCACGCGGCCGTGCGACGGACCCATCCGATTGATTGGAGCGAGACGGCGCTACCTCGCGGCACCCTCACGAATCAACTACCCCCAACCTCGACGGGAGAAATACAGCCTTGTCCCGCAAAAGATAAGGTAATATTCCGCCTGCGCTTCCGAGTCAAGTTACTGGCTACCGGCTCTGAGGTCGTTAATGCACACACGCGGCAGTAGGGAAGTAAGTTTTGCTCAAAATATTGATTTTTCCGCGGGCTTTGCGGATGGCGCGGCTGTGTGCGTGCGGCGCGTGTGTGTGCGTGTAGGTAACTACATCTATTTTGGGTGGAACACGTGGTCGTTGGGTGCTCGAATTGTGTAGGCCGATTGCTTGTTGACATGCGGTTTTATTTTAAGTTGATCCGATTGAGTCGTTTTATTAAACCGTTGATACTGTAAATGTGTAAACTCGTCAATGGGCGTTTGGTGTCGATAGTTAACAGTGACTTAATCAATGAGATTGACCTGTCTATCGACAATTAAGACCACTATTACTTATAAATATGTATTTAGTTTTACCATCCGACGCAAAACGAGAGTTCCCCATTAGTTTGACGCCATTCTCTCTCTTTTTTTCTCTCTCATACACAAACACACGCATTCTTGTGTAGGTATGTGTCTATGGCAACTTATCTCTTAAACGGACAGTCCCATTCCGATGCGGTTTTTCAATGGAAAACAAGTTTCCCTGCTGTAAATCCTGGGTAGATGCAAACGTAGTCACTACTTTTTAAGATATTATGGTACATACTCTATGAACCGGCCCAAGGATCCAACTTCTTAGATGCATAAAAACATTTCCTTTATTAACTCAAGCTAGACACACCCTTGCAAAATTACCTTATAGGTACGTAGAACTTCTTTCGGAAGCGCCTTGAACATAGCTATACCTCAATACCCATCTGTACGCAAGTGCCTATAGCACGTATCGCCGAACTAACACAGCCGGTCCGCGGAACCTACGCACACATACAAACGACCTTACCCTTGATTTTGCCATCTCAAGGTCTCTACCCTTCGAGGAAACGCACTCTTACTTGGACCTCCTTGTATAAGTCTGTCCCTTTCTTATGAACGAACAGTGCCGAATTTCGCCGACCAGGAACAAGGGTCGACGACCGGGGACCACCATATTATTGGTAAATAAACATTGGTACGTACAGTTGCATAATTGTATATGTTGGCTGGTAGGTATTCAGTTGTTTCGGAGCATTGTTCCGATAGCCTTACGAACAGCAAAGGACGCATCTTCATAGGAGAGTCTTGGTACTTACTTCCTTTAGTTTTAGGACGGTAGTGGAGCGACGCTGATTGCTTGTTAAGGGTTTGATCCTCTCTCCCCTCCCGCCCCTAATAGTGCCAATGGTTTTTTTATAAAAACAGGGATACGGTATTTGCGACGTTTTTTAAAATGCTATTGGGGATGAATGTAACTTTGAACCCTTTTTCTTTTTGACAGCATGTCATGGCGATGTAAAATTTCGAAGCAGCGAGCAAACTACGGTATTTATACTTTTCTGTCGGTTCCGTATTTTTTTTTATTCTGTTAGGATACTAAGCATAGTATAGGTAAACTAAGCTTAATCTAAGAAAAAACGTGCAGTCGAAATATCGAAATCCTCCTTTTTTGAAGTCAATTAAAAGTGATGGTCTTGCCTTGATAGCTAAAACAAAATTAGGTACTATCGAACCAACTGATTCTTGACCCACCGGAGAACGTTGTCACAATAAACGTTATAAAGATTTCCTTTGTCGAGCAATGCAATGTCACTATGACGTTCACTGTAAATAGGTTCTATGGTGGGTCTGGAATCAATTGGTTCGATGGTACATAATTATGTTGTGTCATAACCCGGTCATTACGTAGGAATTAACGGCAAAGAAATGCAAATGAACCGAGAAAGCTGAATTTTTGATATGACGTAGAGAATGCCCATAAAAGCTTAACTTGAAATTGTCGACCAAGATTTCCTATGTGGGTTTTCCACCATCTTGAAAAAAAGGTTAAGATTGGTTTTTTGACAATAACTCGGCTATCCGACGAGATACGATAATTCTGTCAAGGAGTTTTTTGTGGCTCTTTTTATGCTCTATAATTTATGCATGAATACATTTTGCGTAACATGCATCGTTATGGAGATATCGGTCAAAAACCATTTTCATCTTTTTCGATCGATATCTCAATAACAATGTATGTAAAGCAAAAATGTTTTACGCATAAGTTATAGAGCATAACAAGAGCTAAAAAAAACTTCTTGACAGAATTATCGTATCTCGTCGGATAGCCGAGTTATTGTCAAAAAACCAATCTTAACCTTTTTTTTAAGATGGCGGAAAACCCACATAGGAAATCTTGGTCGACAATTTCAAGTTAAGCTTTTATGGGCATTCTCTACGTCATATCAAAAATTCAGCTTTCTCGGTTCATTTGCATTTCAAAATGTGTATAATTCCTGTACTATCATAATTCATTGTCATTGATATTGTAATTACTTACATTGTTTACTATGGACAAGATACACAAAATAGCCACGGTTTTGTTTATGCAGTGTTTCGTGTGCTCTGCCTATCCCATTTGGTAATACAGGTGTGATGGATTTGCGTTTAAAGCTTTTGTTATATTATTATAGACAGTAGTATAGATGTAATAGAACTTGTACATTTTCAAAGAAGGGTTCCTTCGGTTAGTTTCAACAAATAATAAAATAAGAGATCAATGTCAAATTAACAAACGAGTGATTTAAAAAAAAAATGTGCACAAATTAAGGGTTAATAAAAACAAAATCACGATCGCTTCATTTGTGTAACAAAAATTACCTATACAAAATGTGTGGGTAATTGTCGTTACACAAATTAATCAGTTAACTTTTGTTTTTATTAAAGCCCTTAACTATGTACAATTTTTTTGAAAACAACTCAAAACTGTCTGGAAGACGTTTACTGTGGGGTACAGGATGTACGTTTACTTCGGTGCACAAATTATAAAATTGACGTTTTAAGTCTTGTCACTTTGCGCCCTGTAGAGGTTTTGTTTAATAATAATAACGGATAGTATTGCCAGAAATAATAGGAGAAAAAACCTTTCAGTAAAGAAATTACGACTTCGATGTGTAGACATTTGATTTCACCGTTAATCGGTAGGTACCTCAGATAAATTATATCTAAATAATATTTGAAAGAAAATGGTTGGTAACTCCTACTTTTGTTAGATAGTAGGTATCATGCTCCAAGAAAGGTTTCGAACAAAATTCACTGCGGTCTAAATCGTTTCATCATTGGAAATACCTACTCGTATTTATTGTCATATAATGTCATATCGTGTAGATTTTTTCCTTGCTAGTTTGTTAAGGAAATAATAAAAAGCCTTTTCAATAGTGCGATATACTCAAACGTAGCACATCAAATGCTAATTTAAGAATACTACTTCATCGGTTAGTTAACTACCTCACACTCTCTTCAATATCAGTTCCTTCTCTACAGCAACACTTCAATTTATTTCTTTATTTGATCTTAGTAAGTTCTCTTTATCGTCGGCTTTCTCCTTCTTTTTCTCTCTATATTAGGTAGCTGTAAAGTATGTACACCTCATCTTTCAAAAAATAAACAAAAGACGTCTGAGGCTGTACCCTCGGTGCGAGAATAAAACTCCGCCATATTGCGGATTATCGTGAGATTTGTTTAGGCAAATGGTATAAATGTCGAAAGAAAATCCCAATTATCAAGGTATTATGAACTCTACAGTCAAAGGGTCAAAGTACACTCCTTAATTTACTCGATTTCCTCATCAATTTCAAATACACAGTCCCTGTGTTACCTGTCGAAGTATTAGTTTGCCTTTGACATTATATTGATTTCACGTATCACTGGGGCAGAGTCGGTGTTGTGTTCACCGACCCTTTGTCTTTTTACTCACGCGTTTATGTTCTTTGATTAAAAATGGCAGCTGTCCAACTGCACGTATACTTAAGTTTTTAATTAAAGAACTGCCTAAATCTAAATTACTGCCGATGTATTTCACTTAGTAGAGTTCTATAGCTCTTTCGTTTTATTTTTATTTCGATCTATGAGTGTTACAAGGTTAATTTGAATGAAATTGAAAACAAAGACAAGAAAAAAAAAGAACGCAATTAGGTATCTTTCATCGATATGTTTTTTTTAGGGTTCCGTACCCAAAGGGTAAAAACGGGACCCTATTACTGAGACTTCGCTGTCTGTCTGTCTGTCTGTCTGTCCGTCCGTCCGTCCGTCCGTCTGTCTGTCACCAGGCTGTATCTCACGAACCGTGAAAGCTAGAGAGTTGAAATTTTCACAGATGATGTATTTCTGTTGCCGCTATAACAACAAATACTAAAATTAAAATAATTATAATAATTAAGGGGGGCTCCCATACAAAAAACGTGTTTTTTTTTGCTATTTTGGATCTATTTAAATAACCGTAACAGGTAAATACTTGAAATGCTCACAGAATATTTAATTAAATACTTACTTTAAAAGAAAATAATTAAAATAAAATAAAATTAGTATTTAAGGGGGGCTCCCATACAAAAAACGTGATTTTTTTGCTGTTTTGGGTCTATTTAAATAATTGTAACAGCTAAATACTTGGAATGCTTACATAATATTTAATTAAATATTTAATTTAAAAATAAATAATAAAATTAAAATAAAATTAATATTTAAGAGGGGCTCCCATACAAAAATTCTGTTTTTTGCAGTTTTTAGTACGGAACCCTTCGTGCGCGAGTCCGGCTCGCACTTGGCCGGTTTTTTATAAAATCTCGAGTACCTAACTAAACAAGTAGCTATAATACTCAGCAGCTCTAATTTAGTTTTCATGTCTTTTATTTAAAAACCGCTTTGGTATTTAAAGAACACAAAATACTAAACTTGTCCATAAGTAGATAGGTATTGTTTCGGTAAGAATATTGTATTGGTATTGGTAAATAACTTAAGTAAGTCACCTGTTGTATGTAGTTGTGCTACAGTTTGCAATTAACAACACAAGAAATCCAAAAACTATTACTTTAAAAAAATTGAGATCTATTTATACCGTATTGTGACAGTCATGTTAATCATAAGTGGACAGGAATAATCAAACTTGAAAGATAAACAAATAGTGACCATGCAAACCATATAGCATTTTTCAAATTTTGAAAGTAGAAAGTCTATCCGTACACGTTACTCACACATCAACAGGTGACTTAGCTAAGTTTTTCACCTCCTTATGAAGTGATCGCATCCATCAAAGCATCAAATAGGACCATTTAAATTACTAGTACGAATGTAAACAAATCACTTCCCCTTCTATATGCATCCCTGTTTTCTACCAGGGAAGGTCGTCGCCCTCTCTCAAACCATCTCCCGTGTCAACATGTAAATTTATTGTTGTATAAATAAATTTATGGTGATGCTCTATAACGATTGTTTCCAGCAATTTACATATCTATCTACATGCTGTATGCGTAAGAAATAAACAGAGAACAACAATATTTTTTCTGTGCACGTGAAACAAAAGTGAATTGAATAAAAATTTGATGTTTTTATGCAATAGCGATCTAATTTATTAATTTGAATGGAGCCTTTGCCATGTTTATTTTTACTGAAAGTTACCTAATTTTAGTTACATGGTATCATTTTTGCTTAGGCGTGAATTCACAAGCCGTAAGTTTGATGATCTGCTTTATCGATTATCAATTAGTTATTAAAGTAAAAAGCCTGTGTCCCATATTCCCATATTTCTATCCAACCGCTAATGAAGAGTACCTACCTATTTGTTTTTCCAGAATCTAACTGATCTTTTTAATTTTTAACACAGTTGTCCTCCCTACTTAGTCGGGTAATGATTAGTAATGAAATGAATACCTAGTAGACGTGTTGAGGATTCGGCAAAATTACACTATACTTTGTTAGATTATAATGTTCTCTAGATTCAGGGTGAGGTCGCTTTCTAACTGTAAAGCCACGTGTTTTTTATACTGAAATTGTAGTTTTTAACAAATAACATATTCTCACACCTGTATTCCCAAGAGGGTTAGGCAGAGCACATGAATTGAAAAAATCCAGTGCCACGTTTAGCAATTTCAGGGTAATCAGATGGTTAAACGTGATATTTCAGTGACAGGTTGCCAGCCCGTCGCCCACAATACATTAGCCCTTTCCCAGAGTCGACTCTTACGACACCCACGAGAAGAAAGGGGGAGGTGCTATTCTAACCCGGCACCACACAGGTTGTATTAACATACTATGTTATACGTAAACGCATCATTCTACGTATACCTAACCATGAGTTATTAATTTAAATTTCGTTGAGTAAGAAAAAAACACTGACATAATGAAGCGCTGTTTCCGCTCAATGTCTCGAGATTGCCATGAGGTCTCGGTAGATTTTCGGTTGAGAACGATTTATCGACGTTGTTTTTGTTTAAATGTTTCAAAACGTTGCAGAAGCACCCAACTTTCCACAAGCCAACCATATCCCGTCTGTGGCTACAACCATACACCGTCGATTAGCGTAATTTGCTTCGACTAACACTTGGCTTCATTTGATTAACCATAGTCACGCTTGTAGATAAAAAGGCGTAACAGCTCGAAGGTGTATGTGCACATACGTCGTTTTTAGTTTGAGTTAGTCGCAGAGGGTGGCGCCTGACCTACGCCAATGCTGCGATGCACCCCAATCTAGATGATCACGACTGTACTCTAAATACCTAGGTATGGCGCACACGCGCGCAGCTGACGCGGCGTCTGTGTGAGTAGTGAGGTTACGTGTGAAAGAAGGGAGTTATGCACTCGCGACACTCTTGTTTTATTTGTTCACATACTGTTTTGGAGTTTCCAATTTTTTGCTGATAAAAGTTTAATGAACGAAAAGGTAATTTTGCTGAAATTCAAATGAATGTTTTCCAAAAAGAAATTTTATTAGGAGTTAATTCTGTCGCTTTTATTTGTTGATACAGGATTCGGCGGCTTTGTCTCAATTGTAACTTTTTCGAAGTTTGCCAGCGCTTTGTTGTCGTTTGACAGTGCGAAATTTTAAGTTAAATAACGTCTCGTGTTTTGTTTTGTTCACTATCATTGCGATTGCGAAACGCTATTTAAAATTCGAACATTTTCGAAATATCCTAATCAAATACGAAAGAATCCCCACAACGATTCCCCACTTTGCTGATTGCGTACATTACGTGAACCGCCGCGTACGTCATTTAGTCCGTCGCCAATCTAGACCTACCCTAACGTTAACCTGTGTGCGTTGCCAGCCATGCACTTGCACACAGGCTAATGCGACACCCGGGGTGGTGCTTTAAATGTGACCGACCACTACCAACGTAATCGAATCCAGGACTTAATCGGGACGATGCAGTCGATTAAGCATGTATGTGTGGATGTTTAGAGAAGCATTCGTTTTTAACTGAGCGCGAAATAGGAGCTTCGGAATTGTAAATTTTTCGCTAATTCGAGATGGTTTTAGTTCATGTAAGATATACATCGTGCATCACGTCTGTATTCCCAAATGGGGTAGGCAAAGCATACGAAACGTTATATAGCCAAAACCATAGCTATTTCACGCTACGCAGCCACTTATAGACGTAGCATAATTTTAGGATCAAAAACAGATGGAAGGCGTAAAATAATGACAGGTTGCTAGTCTATCGCCTAAATCATACATAAAACTATTTCTCGAGGACTTGTAACGTCACACCTGCGTAAAAGTACTTTTTTGTAGCTACGTCACTTGAATCTTCTTAGCACTATAGTTTCGTAATTTGTTTTTTTTTTTTTAAAACTGTTTCGCTAACTCTACTCTATGAAGTTACGAGTAGCAGTAAGTTCGCTACGCGCTGAAAAGATAAGTATTATTTTAATATTTGTTCCTAATATACAATAATTCCGTTTAATTTTCTTAATAATTGGGTTTTGACTGTGCTTGTAGTGAGAATAACGGGAATAGGAAATGTGACTCTTTAAAAGGTTGAGTAGCCTAATTTTAAATTTAAACCAATTGATACAAAATTAACCATTAATAACTGCTCTACCGAAATTATCTTTCCGTTTCAAACTGACTTCCCCGAATATAAACTATTATAATATTAATCACATTAAACTTACGACCAATTTCATTCGAATCATGCCTCGAGCACGCTAATTGTTTTTTCGACGTCGGTTGCATTTCCGTCACCGAACATTCCCCGTTTAGGTTGAGTCGGTTAAAGTTGGATGGAGATTTGAATATTGCCACCAAAAATTCTGTCTCCCTATTGGCGAATCTGCACAATATTCTACTGCAGCTGTCTTTGTTATTTGTGAAGAAACAATAACGGCACAAGTGTCGAAAAATCCCTGCCAAAGTCCCAATTATTCTTAACACGATTTGAATTATTATTTTTAATCATTTCTTAAGTATATAAACACAACTAACATTACAAACACATAAAACAACAAAATCGAATTTGATATTTATCACGAGCTATTCGGTGAAGGA
>BHDV01005256.1:0-18996 GCA_005406045.1 Adoxophyes honmai
AACAGCCGATCGGAGTTATTTTCTTGGGAAAGCTGTACGCAGGTTATGTTTGATCGCAATTTTTTCAGCAAGGCGTTGTAAAGGATTTTTGTTAAATATTCTTTAGGGACACTATCAGTTGCGGTTAATATTTACGAGTACATTTTAAGAGTGAAAATTAACGGATTACTCACGTTGTATATACCGAGCTAATCTCAGAGTAATCCGTTAATTTTCACTATGAATGAGTCTCACGGTAGTTTTATGTGTAAAACATTTTAAGAGCTTGAAAAAAGAATATGGTATTTACCAAAATGCTTCAAACGCAATTAATTATGCACCGAAATTAAACAATTAAGATCACTGGAAATAGACAACGAGACGCTTTAGATCGTTAGACCCTCGTATAGTTTTGTCACAGATCGGTGCTCTAAATATCTCTCAAAGTCTTTTTGTATATAAGTAGTTGTTTTAATCAACATACCTACTGTTTTTACCAAAATTACCGAAAACTTAACGATCACTACTTATCATACGAATATATTATTAAATTAAATACTTACGTACTTGGGTACATGGTTAAATCATACTCGTAGTTAGTGCACAGTCAGATAGTTTTCAATTATGAAATTCTTAAAGTCTTGTTTGTTTCAGATCCGTATCAAATGTTCGGACCAACGAGTAGTCGTCTGGCAAATTCAGGTAAACCTCAAACCTATAAACTATAATTGTTATTGTAATTTGTGGCTTTTAAAGTACTACTATGACGGCGATCTGTATTGCACGTTAATTGTTATTTCATTATTTTTTTCTGTTGACAATGACAATGAGTAACGTAAATAGATTGAATACTTTTTGAGCTGTAACTGATAGCTTTGCAAGCTCCTCTATATTTTATAGTAATTATAGTTAACGTCGGGCGACTTCAACGGCCCTGTAAATGTTGAAGTTTGCGACTCAATAACAAAGCTAAAAATAAGCACAATTTAAGTCTCCATTATTCGATCCTCGCTGAAGATCTCGCAAGGTGAAAGTGGTCAGTGTGACCCGCGGGTTGACCCCCGAGAAAGTGGGGTGGTCATTGTCTCACGCGGCCGCGGCACGCGAGATCGCGATAGCGGACCCCATTCAAGGGTTCACAATCATGAGGCCGATCGAAGTACAGAGTAGACACCTTCGTAGGTACGACGGACCTTACAACAATAAACTGTACCTAACTTTGGGCCGTATTTACATTTGCCTTGCCTGTGGTGCCAGTTCAAAAGATACAACTAAATGCCGCCGCCTGGAAAACTATCATCGTTGTCTCTACATATACCTACTAATAAAATTGATAGCTCACGTCTCGTGCTCGTTTTAGTCAGTGTAGCTATAGATAATCCTATTAATTATTTTTTTTCATTGCGTATTTTTGTGTAATACGAAAGGGTCAACAAAACGGCCCTTACTGTCTAAAATCCAGGGTTGTCAATCGTTGTAAATCATCGCAATAAACTGTAACGCTACATGCAACATAGATGTCGCTGATAACGCGCCACCTCATTCCGTGTGGGAACAGTGAACGCCACGTAACTGCATTATCTGTCTGCAATCAGGACTTATGAAAGTCAAATGTTAAAAGGCTAACAACAGTGCGTCGCATAGGGGTGCGTTACTCACTTATCATGCCACCTACTTTAATGTAAATTGCTGATGTTTTATCTATATTAAGCCACTTCTAACAGTTAAAGGTATACCAAAGGGGTGGCGTATATCAGTTGATTGTAATATATTTGAAACATTCGATCAATATTAGTGATTCTCTATTTTTTCTTTACTTCAAAGTACTTATTGAATTTTTGATCTGGATTCCACTAAATGAAACAGAAGTAGTAAGTATGTTGTAACGCCTTGAAAGTCAAACTGTACGTGTACCTAAGCATTTTACTCAGAAAATACTACAATTGACTTGACCTATACTTTAAATTCAGCATATAATTTGAGTAATTACACCAACAACCGCGTAAACGCAAACGCATACGTATTCTGATACTGAGACAACGGCGCCCGCCACGCGCGAGTTTCCTGCCAATTTGTGCTTTAGACAATTAAAGCCACGTGCCTGCTAACTCCAATTACGCAGGTTCCCAGCGCGCACCTGTAATTTACTTTCTTCCACTTCCCTGTGAACTGAACACGGGTTTTAATCGATCACGCGCGCCTGAAGTTCTAATTTGATAAGTCCCACGGAAAGATCGGAAAATTGGTCCATTACTAAAATGCATAAAGTAGGTATTATAAACAAAAGCCGATGTCAAATAAGAGACATATCAGTTCGTCAAAAGGTCTGTTAATTATAAGAGCGCAGTTTTTTTATTGCTTCCAAATACCTTCGACTTATATTATAAGTGAGCCTCGAGTCTGGTAGTTAAGATTGATCTAGCCTGACTTCGATATTCCATGACATTACTAATTGTTTCTGTTACCTTGTCATCTGTATACAAATATTTTCAGTCAGACATTACGAGTATTGCCTAAATAATGTTTTAGCCTTATTTAGCAGGCAAGCCGGGGCCATTATGTGCTCAGATTTATCAATCGCTTCCATTAGACTATAATATCTGATTATGAGTTATGTATTGTTTGTAAGTGTTAACGTAATGTAGGAATACAAATATACTGACTGTTGCGTCATTACGAACTTTTTGCACTTTGAATATTCCGTACACCCCCACTTACCAAATTGATTTAAAATGGCAGGTCGCATAAATTAAAGCAGCTATCCAACAGTATTGTGATCTAGATCTGCCGATGAGCCGCGCGTCATTCTAACAATAGCCCACGACGTCTGCGATTCTATGTGGTTCAAGATCGTTCCACTTGCGCCCACGCTTCATTCTTGCAGTGAACGTATGTACCAATAATTAGGCGTCTGAATACCTCCTAAGATAATAAAGATAAGAGCTAGTTTACCTAAAAAAATTCTAAAATTCTACAGACAGTACCTACAAAACTACCTACTGACACACAGACAACAAAACACTCCTCACGATATCAATCGGTTATAAATAAAATTCTCAGTTTCGGGAAACGAATACAATTCCGTCTAGAGTCACTCAGACGTACTCCTCGCACACGCTGAAAGAAAAGTCTCTCGCCGGAGAACGTTAAAGCTCTTTATTTTCCCATTGTATCAGTGACGTATAAATAGCGACGTAATACATTCTATGTCGGTTGGCCACGGTCCGTTCCACACGGCTGCGCCTCCTAGAGGCACCCGTGCGTTCGCGAACATGCCCGCCCAATATCGCAACATGCTCGCGCGCCGCCCTGCACATTAACCCATGTCGAATACTAAATCGTCCCTATACTCGCACTCGATCGAGCGTGATAGACAGACAGTGGTTTATGCGATGGCTTTCTACGTCGACAGCGTTGTTGTAGATATTCAGACGGATGACCTTGAGCCCGGTGTTTGGTTCGGAGGATTTATCTAAATCGACCTATGAAATAATATGTCTTTAGGTTGCGAGCTAGAACCTTGTCGATAGTGACACGTACTTCTTTCATCTATGCTTAAAACGTTATGCTAAATGTGGCTATGAAACGTGAAATTCATGGGTTGACTATGTAACGTTATGTGTGCTTTAGGGAATACAGGTGTAATGTATGTGTGTATAATTGTATATGTACCTAGGAAATAAGATACGGTTACTTTAAAGTCTTCGGAGCGATACCGTACACGCTCAAGTGCGATTAAATTCAAAATTTCTAGATTATCTAAAACATTAGGTACTACAGTAACAATTTTATTTATTCGTTTAAATCAAGCCTGTGAAAATAGTTGCACTTTGTTCATATGTACTTTATAGGTAGGTACATATATTATGTGTCCTTTGTCAATTGGTCCTGTGTCAAAAGTGTTGGGTTTAGAATAACATATTTCCGTTTTTCCGTGTATGAGGTAACTAAGGAAAATAAGTTAAAGTTGGTTTTAGCGAGAGAGGTTAACAGTTTTTCGCTATTGTACCTCAAATCCTATAAATCGTAGTATGCTTTTCTCTGTCATTTCGTTTCAAAAATTGTTAGATTTAAAGATAAAGAGTAAAAAAGATAAATTTTAGAAATAAATAACACACAGAGATACTATTGTTTTGCTACTCAAAATTCGCACAATGAAGTCTAAATCTAGCACAACGAAGAAACTAGGTACAATAAGAAGTACCTAGTTATAAAGGAAAAGTGTTAGGATCCAATATTATAAGTTGTCATTAAGTAACGACAGTACACTCTCTATTAGCGTAAACGCTGAATCAATAGTGGCAATAACTTACGACAGCCTTCTTTAATATTGATACGTCTGAACGAATCCAGGAACTATTAGATATCACGGACGGCGCGAACGCCCGGGGCGCGGTGAAATTGCTCATTTTATGTACAATAATGATAGGGTTCATGACGGCAGTCGGTCACCTCGCTAATGACACCGATCAACGAAATTTCACTAGGTGGTATTAAAACGTAGGTCATAACTGGCACGAGCACAATAATTAAATCAGCAATCGCTAGGGTGGAGTGCAGGAAACAACTTGGTTTAACAGGGTTTAAAATGAGCCGTTATTTTTAGGATCGGGTCAGATACAGCTGTGGCAGTTCCTGCTAGAGCTGCTGAGTGACTCGAGCAACGCGGGCTGCATCACCTGGGAGGGCACCAACGGCGAGTTCAAGCTGACCGACCCCGACGAGGTGGCGCGGCGCTGGGGCGAGCGCAAGTCCAAGCCCAACATGAACTACGACAAACTGAGCCGGGCTCTCAGGTAACCTTAGACCTAAGCGACCTTCGGCGCACGCTATTGCGATGTTTCGGGTACCCGTTTCCTGCCATGCGACTTCTATTGACCTGCGACTCTTGTTTTTATTATTGTACGCATGGATTGTTGTGTGACGAGTGATTTCTAATGATCAATCTTTGTACAGATACTACTATGACAAGAACATCATGACTAAGGTCCACGGCAAACGCTATGCCTATAAATTCGACTTCCAAGGGCTAGCGGCGGCGACGCAGCCGGCGGCGAGCGACCCCGCATACAAATATCAGAGCGATCTGTTCATGAGCTCCTACCACCACTCGGCCAAGCTCTCGTCGTTCATGGCTCCCCACGCGGCGATGCCGACATCGACAGGTAATTATGGAACTGTTTAGTAAACGCTTTTAGCGAACTGCCTTGCGAATTGGGTATGTAATATTTATTAAACGCCAGAATGATTTTCTATCAAGCTGCAGTAACTACTATCGAGCCAGTTGAATTCTGATCTATCGTAGAATGTTACCACCGCATTAATAATAATTTTATGAATTATGAAACAATTTGTAGGCCAAGAATCTATTGTTTGCAATTGTACGTAGGTACATCTACCAACATTCGATTGAAAAAAAGAAACACTTGTAAGTGGTCGCATGATAGAGTTAATGGCATGCACCCTTCAAATGCAGTGGCCACTCAGGGGAATCTGCATTTCTCGATGCTAATACTACGGTACACTTGCTTGTACAAATATTGGCACGGTCCTCGAAACGGGTTGTCACCGGCACGACGCGCCTTAGCACACTTGACTTAATGGAATGCGTTGTTAAACTTTATTCGAAACCGAAAAATCTTCCCGTAAAAGTATTATCGTTGAAACATTAGCGATCGTTAAAGTTATGATTTTAAAGAATCCTGCAAATATTGCCACTCAAACTCGAATTATGTTACATATTAGGTACTGAATACCTATATCTGTTGTAAATGCTTGTTTTGGAAAATCATTTTGGTGAAACTGCTTGATGCGAAGTTAATTAAATTGTTATTTATTTGGGCATTTATAGTATCATCGTCTCATTTAATATCTCTCATCTTTTGAGCAATTGAATCGTACTCAGACATTAATGAGCACTGAACTGAATCTTTTGACTGTTTTAAGTTCCCGAATTACCCCGCAGGCAGTGCCGTAGCCGTGCCTGTTGTCTCGGCCGGCCGGGTCCACTGCGCTGGCGTTTATTGATCTTCTTTCTACTAACTTAAGCTAGCAAACTATTGTTCCAGCGTCGATTTTCCCGTCGGCATCGTGGAGCAACTGGGGCGGTGGGGGGAGCAACCTCTACTCCCCCCACTCCATGGCCCCTCCCCACGTGACGTCGCATCTGGGCTCGTACCCGCACTACGCATGACCAGCCATATAATCCGACGATACACCCAACGACGACTGTAATATGGCTTCAACATTGTGTTAATTATCATTTAAAAACTTGGAAATTGTCTTGTCCGTTCCCAGTGAAAACTGGTCGGTTGGCTGACTACCACGTGTTCTTTTCTCATCAGAATGTGTCTGAGGACAGCCGAATAGGATACCTATAAATACTGTAATGATTACCAAAGATTGCAATCAGCATATCATATAAGCATCAGAGCGGTTGTGTGTAGCCTGTGTGTATGATGTGATGTATGACGATTGCTTTGCCTTCGTTTGGCTGGATTTTTACGTCGCACGTCATGCCGTCGAAAGGGCATGGTCCGCGCACGCTACACATGATGCTGGCTGCGGTCTGACAGGACAGCAAAACCTTTCACTGATTCACTAGACCAAATACTTCAGTTCATTTGCTAGTTCAATGTTGTACTCTACCAATGTACCTATATCAATCGTCAACAAAAATACGTAAAACCGAGCAGACATACTCGTAAATATCTACTTAGGTAACATATAAATATTTAACTATTATTTACCTTCTCTGGTGAACGCCAAGCCTAACACTAGCAAATGATGAAGTTTTTGCGCATTTCTAGTACCTAGTTGTGTGACGTCCAAAAACTTAAAGAAAACCCTACACTCCTGCCGATGTTACACGACCACGCAACAAACTGAAGCTCAGAACAACTTCAAAATATATTTTAATTTGAATAACAGAGTACGGGGGTAGAATCAAGCGGTTTTATAACGCTGTTGACTGTGAAGGGTATTTTATATATGATAAGAATTGTATGTATAAGAAATGTGTATTCCTTTTAAATTATTGAAGTAGGCAATAAAATACACCCTCGGTAGGCAAAAGACGCCACCAAAGTGTCCGGGGCTCTAATGCTCCGGTTATCTACAAATAGCTGTCAATGAAAATATGTCCAAAGAAGAACGGAATCGAGTACCAAATGGTGATATCAAAGTTTATTTCGATTAAGAATAAGGAAAAGCACCTACTGCAAAAACCCACAAGCCGAAACACTACATAGATTGACTGTCGTAAGTCATACGTACGTGAGCATAACAGCCCCTATTTCCACCGCAAAACAGCTCTAGTATAACTTACTCTTCCAGCTTTGTGTTGTCACAATTCATGAAGGTGCGTTGTACACGCATGATCAAGTCAATGGCGGCGCGAAGTTTAGATCAAACTGCATTCACTTTCCGATTAATTAAACGTCACCCTTGAATGCGTCCGTCTTAGAAAAGACAAACAACCGAATGGGTGCCAACTTCCCTAGTTAAATTGTTTTTATTATGAGAAGAGGTGAGGTGTGAATCGTAAAACGCAAGACTAGTCTTTTATCAAAGAATGTTGTAAATAATAGATACTCATTAATTAAGTAGAATTATTTATCTAGGAATAGGAACAATGAAATTTTAATGGTATTGATTTTTAAATATAAAATAACAAGTAATATCATCCAGTTCTCGTGTGTGGCAGGCTGTTGCAATTACTGTTCCTGTACGTCTAGTGTGTTCAAAACGACCATGCAGTCGTTAACGAATTCGTTTGCGAGTTAAGTTACTGTTTCTATACGTCTAGTGTGTTCAAAACGACCATGCAGTCGTTAACGAATTCGTTTGCGAGTTATCGCAAAATTGTATGGAAACTGTGTGCTGCAGCGCCGCCAGCGGAACGTTTGCACAAGTGCCGCGGTCGACACGTCTCCATACAATTCCGTGATAACTTGCAAACGAATTCGATAACGACTGCATGATCATTTCGAACGCACTAGGAGTACTGGAAAGGTGATTGCACAGTCTTCATTAAGGTTAATATCTACACACGATTAAAAAAACTAATTACTTATTGGTGATGTTGTCATACTCAGTATTAAAGATTGTAAAACGAAAATGACTTTGAAGTAAACTAAGTATTAATAGAGCAATATCGTGCTTTGATACAATAATACAAACAGTATTTGAATTTGTCATCATTGTGTTATTGTTTTTGTGAAACTGTGCCATCAAGTAGTTAAACATTTTACTTATTTTGTATTCTCTCACTAAGCACCAAAATTTTTTCTACAAATAATAATTACTTGAATCTCTCTACTATCCTAATACCTATCTCAAAATAATTTCGGCTTTATCTAGTAACAAAATATTGTTTCCTTTACATACAACCTTAATTGTAAATAAATTAAATGCAGTGATCAACAACGACAAATTTATGTTTCGTTTTAATTCAAATGCAGAAATTTTGCAAATTTTTAGGTACGCAGATGTTCACACCTGAACGCTTAAAAATCTTCCCTGAATGATTGTATACTACAAACAATTAAAAATAACTTGTTAACCCCTTTTTCACAAAAAGTAAGTAATTTTTATTTAAAGGTAAGTTAAATCTTATTTAAATCATACGTGGTTTTATGGTTCAAGAATAGATAAATATCATCTTTTACTAAATAAAACAGGTACCTACTGTAGTTGGTTATTTTTATGAAAAGGTACGAGAGTTCACTATTTTTTATTTCTTTAGCGAACGTATGTCTCGAGATCCCTCGGTAAATCGATACGTTACACGCATTTCTTTGCGTTACGGTTATTCTTGTAAATATTAATTAAATAGGTATACGCCAATTGCCCTGGTACCAAGTACTGTCCTATCAAGTACCTTAACCATTTCATAACTATTAATGAAGTTTCGAACTAAAATTTTTAAACGAGGATTAAAATGATTGACTCACGGCTGAGGGCAATTCATTTCAGCTCATACGTATTTTTGTTTCATAACTTTGTACATACTCGTAATTGTATTAGTTTTATTTAAAATCAGTGCAATCGTACTAGTGTTGAAAAATAGATTAAGTCATACTCGTAAAAGTATGTTTTATGGTGTACAAATAGTCATATTATTTATTGTTTGAATTTGTCTGAGATAACTCGCCGGATTCTTTAAAGTTAACATTCCTAACTAGTTTGTTCTAGTGCTTCTGTGATATGAAAAATATGATTGAATACTTACACGAAAAAAATCACAATGAAAAAGATTACTATTCATTCTGCCATCTTCCTGAATCAGCCACAGAAAAATCGCATTTTTAAGTATAATTTGGTGGTAGACAACATTGAAACTGTTGCTATATTTGAGCAATTCCGTCAGAGAGGTGACATTGCATTAAACATGGTGCCCAACTTAAATTCTTCAGGCGCGGTTGAAGTCACGGTTTCTAGAATTTTTGTAAGACCTTATTTGAAACAAGTACCTACTTAAACTTATATGTATGGGAGAATATTGTCATGAGACTGCGTCCACCGTACGGTAGCCCCTCTAAATCATTTACTACTAAAATACAAAGTGCATTATTGATCTAAATTAGCTACATTGTTTTTTTTACTATATCCATTTTGAAGTAAATTTTGTAATTTATTTAGTTAATTTATTGTTGAACTTTTTTTCTATACGTGCTTATACGTAGGTATGGGTAGGTACACTATGTACTATATTATTTATTTATATAGACGCTACTACAACCAAAGATTAGTGTTATTACTGTACAACTCAAAAAATAAAAGTAACAACCTAATAAGTAATGTCATCAAATAGACATTCAAGGTTTGACGAGCCGAGCATGCTGGCCAATTCGTGTCATAATTAGTAATTGTATGCCTTTTTCTAATCTAATTACTTACAGGAATACTTATCTCCTAAGAAAGTATGTGCAAACTGGTATTTAAAAAATATTCACTTGTCTGTTAACAACATAGGTATTCTCTAAGGCTCCAGCGTTGCGTCCATTTCTGTCGCAGTTGTGTACCTCGTGGTGTGGATTCTGGAATACCTACCTACATTTTCGCAATTGATGTGACTACGATTGCCATGAACACAACGATGTAGCCTTAGAGAACAACTCAGTCCACAAAAATACTGCTGTACAACTTCTACTCTCCAAATGACTTTGTTTCATAAGCCTAGTTTTTCGTAAGTGGTCATTATTTGTTTATTAAGAATTTTATAAAATATTGCTAGTAATCACAGCGATCGATGGGTTTGTTTTACTGTACCATAGCGTAATATTACCTATCAGCAACTAGTTACCTGTATGTGATCGATATCAAAAGTCAATAGCTGTAAATCGTAATAACTTATTCATATAATTTATTTACACCGTGTTTGATTTAAATATTTTTTTATTTATTTAAATTGCATGTGTCGATTTAAGTAATAAAAATCTTTAGTCGTAGAATACGCATTGTATAGATGTTATTGTATTTGGAAATGAATAAAAGAAATGAAATGTCATTTATTTTATTTCGCGTTTCAGGAAAATTGTATTTCACCAACCCCAGTCACAAATGTTTGTAATTAATTAGATAGGTAGGTATATTCGCTCAAGTGCAAAAATATGTATCAATTTAATATTTCCTATAAAACAGCACCGCGGCTGACTGACAAACCAAGCACCACTTGAAATTGACTCCCGACCCGCCCCACCAACCCATTTTACTTTATAAACGTTATTTGTCACTTGACAAAGGA
Organism: Adoxophyes honmai; assembly: GCA_005406045.1. NCBI lineage: Eukaryota > Metazoa > Arthropoda > Insecta > Lepidoptera > Tortricidae > Adoxophyes > Adoxophyes honmai. The sequence goes on from BHDV01005256.1 coordinate 10,727, forward strand.
AATGTACTGGCCCTAGCGCCACCTATCGTCGGGTAGTTGAACTTCTTTAACAAAAGTTTTCAACTGTCAAAGCGTTCTACATCGCGCTAGTTAAGTTTCGAAGATCGGTTGCATAAATACAACTTCCAACTTTCTCTCTGGGGACCATAACATATGCCCGGAGAGAGATCTCTCTATATCGGAGTCTTTCCTAAAAAATCATTATTAAGGACGTTAAAGTTTATTGTGATAACGTTATCTGATGGGTCAGAAATAAATTAGATAGAACACTTAAGAAACGATTCAGGAAATCCCCACGGGATATGGAAATATCTACTTAAACATTATTGATTTCTTTATTCATAGAAATAGGTTATTATATGAACCTGATTACTGATAGATTTAAAATAAATATTTTAATGTAAAGCTTCTTACACTGTCTTTGATTTGCAATAAGTACATTTAAACGGAAATAAAAAGTTTCCACAGCATAGAAAAAAAATGAAATAAACTTACGAACCGATTTTAAAAATTCTTTCAACAATAGAAACTTCCACCAGGATAAAAAGTAGCCTGCTTAGCTAGAAAGGTACATTGTAATTAAAAGGACATTGTAATTTTCTTGTATGCGTAAGAAGCATTCGCACGCCTGTATTCCCAAGAAGGGTAGGCAGAGCGCATGAATATATAATTATCATTTTTTTACCTAAGTATAAACAACGGAGAGATCTTCACAAACGATACCATGTCCAGTGATATTTATTTATGCCCAAGAGGGGTAGGCAGAGCACATGAATTCAAAAATCCAGTGCCACGTTTAGTAATTTCAGGGTAAGCAGATGGTTAAACGTGATATTGCAGTGACAGGTTGCTAGCCCATCGCCCACAATACACTAACCCTTTCCCAGAGTCGACTCTTACGACACCCACGGGAAGAAAGGGGGAGGTGCTATTCTAACCCGGCACCACACGGGTAGTGTAGTTATAAAGATAAAGAATAGTATTATGAGTTTATCTTGTGTCAGTGGCATCTTCTGGCGTCGTATTTTCGAAATCGCTTGGTGACTCCTCTACCTGAGTTTCCTCAATGTTAATAAGGGCCATTTCAAATCTGAAAAAAATAGATTGCTAAAATATTTGCAAACTCAATATATTGCATTGAATTTCCATCACCTAAAATTAGTGCCATGTGGTATCAGGTTTAAAATAACACCTTTCCACTTCTTCCTTGGATGTCGTAAAGGGTGACTAAGAAAATAGGTTAAGGTATATTTTGGGCGATCGGCTAGCGACCTGTCACTATTATAATTTATAAAACTCATAAAGTAAAACCCATAAAATGTGCTAGGTGTGGCTACAAATCGTGAAATACCTAGTCATGGCTTTGACGATGTAGGATTCGTGTGCTCTGCCTATACTCTACATGGGAATACAGGCATTATTTAAGTAAGTATGTATTTAAATTACTGACATCTGCTTTCTTACCGGTAATGTTGAGCTTACCGGTAGGTTATGCTGACCCCTAACTGGAGTATTACTTTACTTTGATTTAATACCACTGGTTCTTACCATTGATTGATGGCAGCTACAACATGGCCAAGGTAGGTAGTTGGAAATGGAAACCGTAAGTCGTGCTATGCACAGCGTGCGGTTTTGGCCGACAGCACGCTCGCAGGTAGCTACCACCAGCCATACGTAAGTTTTGTTGAAATCAGTAGCTGTAATTAAAAATTAGTTGTTTTTAACAATTAAAATTAAGTAGGTAACATATTTGTTACAAAGATACGTTTTATCTATAACAAGGAAAATACTTTGGTGAACAAACATTTTATTTAGTACGTATGTACCTGAAAATGAACGGATATGCATCTGCGGGGCAGGGCGCCTCGAGCTCCCGGTACATGTGCAAGAACATGACCTTATTTATGCGAAAATTGTGCATAAATTCCCGGTTGGAAAGCTCAAATGGTTTCGACGCATCCCGTGTCGCCTGCCGTTAAATTTCCCCCTCGCGCCTATCTTCCAAGCCGAGGACATTATACTTCAATGGTCGAGGATATCGAAAAAAGCCATTATTTATTAAGTGATAGGTACCTATGTGGTTTACATACTAATAAATAATCGATAAGTTGACAAATCACAAACTCATATTGCACTGTCGCACGCCCAAAACATCGTAGACATAATATATCTCGCAAACTGACGTTAAGTCGCGAGATATTTGTCGCATGAATGCCTGTCGTGCTACGCTTTTTGAGAGTAAGTAGCGCACTAGGCTGTCATTCCTTGTCATGACGTATAAACGCGGCTCGAGAAATTATCTCGCTACTCGTCGTGCTACCGATTCGCGAAATAGCATTATCTCGAGCTTCTACGTCGCTTCTCGCTCAAGTCGCGCGTTACCTACCGTGCTAAGTGCTGGACAAACAGCAATTTTAACAATTCCATTAGTCATTTCATTAGTCGGTACTCTTAGCGCCATCTCTTGACATCCATAGCTTGCAATTCAAGGTGAAAATAATTGCCGTATAGCGCCATCTAACAGCTCTTGGTACAAGCTCGCTCGTCGCCACCATTCCAATTTACTACGGTACATAGGTACATTGGTAGATGGCGCAGTTTTCAATTCAACAAAGAAACGACAATGTAAAAAATCCAAACGTGATAAATTAATGTCCTAGATTTCAAATTATAATTTTGAAGATGGCCAATGCTAACCACCGTTAGGAAAACTACTCAATCCAAATTTTAACGGACAAATTCCTAAATCCCGCGTTCCCGGATACTGGCATGATATTGATATGTACCTAAAAATCTGAACATAGATTAGAACGTACAAAAAAAACAATGATATTTTGACATTTTTATTTTGAAATTTAAATCAAGTTGTCATTTCATCACGTGGAGGTAGTTAAATTTATTTACTAAAAAATGTTTAATATTCGTTCTTTGATAAATGGTGCCATTCGATCTAGAACTATGCTCACTAGAACTAGAGTCCCGAACATGCCGACGGGCGTGAGGGTTCGTCGGCACCATGACGAAGGACCACCGCAGCCTTTCGACAACATGCCTTTTTCAGTACCGAGTCGGTTAGTGTTAGCTTGTGAAAGATTACTTACCTCTTAAAATAGTAAATGCTGGCCATTACGTGTAGCCCCTGTTCGCTGTTCGATTCAATTTGCAATTATAGGTAAAAAATATTTCTAATGAAGAGTTCACAGTTACAGCGCGGCTTTTTTACCATTTCCATGAGTTTACAGTAAAATTACTACCTAGTGACTGAGTAAACTATTTGAATTTTCGAGAACTTTAACAGCGCCGCTAGCGGTACTTGCGGAGGTAAAATTTTCTATACAAAATTCAAATCATTTTCGCCATCGCATTGCTAGCACGTACAGTCACTGTAAACTCATCATAATAGTATACTGGTAACCTGACCTTTCTGAAGTTGTCCATAAAAGCCGGTTCCAATATTAAATCTATACGTGATTTAGCATCTTAAACTCAAGAAAATGAAAAATAACTCTTGTCATTAATTTTATATTATTTTGTCTAGTAATTTTAACCTGCAGATTGAATATTTGGACGTGCTATGGCACCTAAACGATGACTTATGAACGTAGACTTATGAGTCTACTTAAAACAATGCTTGATGCTGCATAAACAATCCATCGTTTTCAGTCAAAACAATGGCAATACCTATACTTACTTGAAAACCCTGCTTCATCAATCGTTGGAATTTGTTAATCCCTGTCCCATCTTTCTGCTGCGATTTTCTTTTTTCTGGGATAATTTTATCTTAACGTCTGTCCTTCCTTGGGTTCAAAACAACTTCATACTTACAACATTTCGTCAAAATCGGTTCAACAGTTGAAGCAAGAAAAGGTAACAGACAGACAGACTTATAGTTACTTTCAGTTTCACAATTTATAATTTAAGTAGATAGAGTTAAATTGGGCTGGTACCGTTACAGAACCACTTTCCTTTTTTTATCTTCCAGGCATGCTGCAACGGTGTTCTTTGCTATCTTCTTCGGGGTGGGTCTATGGGCACCATTTGCTCTTCTCTGGTACATAATGGCAAAGAGAACTATGTAGATAATATTTATATTGCTCTTTGATGTCAAAAAAGTATCTACCTAATTACTTTGTTTTATTTTAGCTAGTAACCAGGTAACATAGCAAAAATTATGAACCAAAATAAACATTTCATAATCTGATTTGTTAAAAATTGGCAAGATTTCAATAACACTGACATACCAGGGTTAGAACAAACTTGAAGGTAGTCTGATGGATGTCAGATGATACAAGTACCCATAGATTTTACTTAATTAAGGACGGAGCTATCTACAAAAATCAGACGAGCATTGCTGTCTTACTCTAACTTATAGATGTGTCCGTACTTACGCAAGTAAAACTTACAGGTGTAACACCGGCCTAACAAATATACATAAACTTTTGGTCTGCTTATTATGCTTATGCGATTGATTCCTTTTTGGACATATTCCGTATTCGGCATATTCTTGTTTCGGCACATTATATATACACTAGTATAGGTACACAATACATCCATCGTTTTGTCTATGTAGCGTTTTGTGTGCTCTGCCTACCCCGTTTGGGAATACAGGCGTGATTGTATGTTTGTATGTATGTAAACATGCATACATAAACATCACACCCCATACCCAGAGGTGTAGTCAGAGAAAAAAATCAATAAATAAATATGAAAGGCAAATGTTTTTGATACTATACTTTATTTTACCACATTTACATTAAGCTACATATTTTCATAGTTTATTCAAGGCCAGGATGGTTCTTCTCCTTCCTTCAGTTTCCTGCCATACAACAAGGACTTGTCTCTGAAGCTGGTCATTCTCAATGTTTCTTGGTCATCAAGAAACTTCCCAAAGAAGAAGCCTGTTAATGGCACAGCAAACCAAACATAGCGTGTAGTTATTCCGAATATAGCCATCTCAATTTTGGTTCAGCTGAGCTTTCCACTTCTTGGTGTGACTATAATCTAACCAGATGAGTGTTGCCGTAACAGTCGGGAAGGTTATGCTCACCAGGTTCCGACTCAGGAACTTAAGTATCGCCATATAACTGTAACAATAGTTAACATGAGACTAGATATAAGACCTGTATGTTATACCATGTGCAGTCAAATCAATTGATTTATAACTCACCACAAAACATTGTCACAACAAACACACTACAGATTTCCTTTGATGTACAGTCTGCATCAAAGATATCAACATGGTTAAAATGCCGAAAATATAAACACACAACCGAGATATAAGAGTGTGTCAAGACTAGACCCCGCTATCGGAGGTGCAAAACGGTAGCTGTCAATTTCGTCCCATTACTAAGGAAGGGTAAAAATTGTTTTGAAATATTAGTTTAACATCGATAAGTAATTATAATGACAGTCTAATGATATTTAATTTCTATTGTATAAAATATTATAAGTAGGCTTAGGACTTTTGGATGCTCGCCGTGGTTCTAGAATCCATGGAGTCGCCATTTATGTTAAAATTCTAATAAGATTTTTTTCTGAGTCTAAAAAATAGTCTAATAAAATATGTATTAACCTAACCATAATAATTTACTGTAATAAATTACAACTAAAATATCTTCTCGCAGCTAATAGGTATGTTTTATTCGGCACTAAATAACTATGATAAAATTAATTAGTTACTGATATATCCGCATAAATTCTGACACTTAGATTTGACGTTGTCAAAAAAATATTTAAGATAATGGCGACTCCATGGATTCTAGAACCACGGCGAGCATCCGAAAGTCCTAAGCCTAATTATAAGACTTGTAAACACAGCTAAATGTTGTAAGATGACATGGACTATCTATTGATGTAAAAATGAATTATTTATTATCAGTATAAGAATAAGTGGCCAGTATTAACCTGTACTGAAAAGTTTTATTTCAAGAGCGTTCATGCACTATCCTGCAACTTGAAACATAAGAAAAGTAAGATTTTTTGTTGTACTTATAACGATTTATATTTTTATTGCCAATGATTATCATAGATCCCAAAAAAAATTAAATTGTATACAAATAAACGGTACTTGTACATAAAAAAATGTATTGAAAAATCAAGTATTGATATCGACATCACAAAATATGATTTGATTACCCCATCCCTAAGAATTTGACAGCTACCGTGTTGCACCTCCGATAGCAGGGTCTAGTCAAGACTACAAGAGTATGTAGACATATTTTTGGCACTCTGAATGTGTAGATATATTTTTGTTGCTGACAATTCTATACAATGAAACAATATTTAATTTACTATATTGGTTACATGGTGGGTCAAAAATCAATTGAATACTTTCAATTTTTTTTTATATAGCAAAGACCCCTATCTAGTCCTCCACAGACCCCTGGTAGTCCACCTGGACATAAAAAGATAAACAATATAGCACTGCGCAATTGTTATGGGAAATAGTATTTCAAATGCAACATAAAAATATCTTTAAATTAACATACAGTCGAGTTCATTAATATATGAGCAAAACTGAGGGTTCAGAAATATCTGTACACCTTAATGACATTGACAATAAGGTGCAAAAGTTTACATATTTGGCATTTGTCTGCTCATATATTTATGAACTCGACTGTACATACAATTGTCTAATTACGGGGGAAGCTATATTACGTCTCTCAAGAAGAGAAACAGCTGGCCAAAGACAGTGTGAAGTGACGGTTACTCTACCAACAAAAGCATTGCTCTTAACTTAAATCGAGGAAAAAAAACAAAATTGAGGTTGTCTTTGTTACATAATATTCAGGTATGACCAACATGTAGGTACTACAACAGTAGCCATCATATCGTTACATATATATTCAGTTTATACTGTGTCATATTACTATTAACTATACTTTTGAGAGATTTCATGATAAAAAGAGTCTGCCCATAAGTACAAAAAGACGACCATTCTTTAGAAATTCGCGTAAAATACAGTACTGAAAAATTATCATAATAAGCACTAGACACCATTGAACACAGAATAAATAACTAAAATAACAATAGTAATAACTCACTTTCAGCATGCAAACTTAGACAGATTTCCTTTTAGCCGTCCATGTATAGCCAAAAGGGTGGTTTAATATAGCGACGTCGATTCGATTCGATCGTCAATTTCGATTTGACTTGACAGTGACATTTTACACTATTTTTTTCTTCTTTCCTTTAAGGAAAAGGCAAAGGCTTATTGTTCTTCATTAATTTAAATTTACTAAACCTAAAGCCTAATCTAACTTAACCTAAATCATTAGAATGCGAGAGTGGTGTAGTACGCATTCTAATGCTCAATGAAGTTTATAGCACGAGATGAACAGTCCAAAGCAGACATAATCGCTCGGGCCGATTGCCTTTACTTTTCACGTAGGTGAAAGTGAGATGCACAATCATGTGTCATTTTGAATGACCAGTTAACTTGAGCTGCACTAAAATGAATATAAGTTCTAAAATGCATGTTTACTGTTAATTACCGGTGAAATGTAACACCGTCTGTTTTCAAATTTGAATTTTTGCTGTTTTTACCACACCACCGAATGGAACAGTACTTAATTACATACGCAAGTATATTAATTTACATCTAGAAAAATGAGGAGGTGCACATAGATCTGTCGTTGGCTCCGTACCAAGAAGCTTCTTGCTCCGTACAGTTTCTGTGACAGTGGCTGTACACGTTAGTATGTTGAAATAAACAAACTAGTTGCGGACTGGGGTTCCGAACATTGTTTCTCTAATCATAGGTTCTATGATTCTATCCTCTATGGTTCGCGACCACATTCCGCCCACTTCGCTCACAAAAATATTGATGGGTCGAAGTGGTCTTTCACTAAAACATCACCTGTCAAAACCTAACATGCACATGAGCACATGACATGCATCATATTTTGTTTTTTTTTTCTAGTGTCATTCGTTTTGTGAAAACCGCAACCATAACTTCGCGGTATTCCATGTTGAACTAAATATTGCTCCAATACATGCGAAATATTTCCTCACAACCTCCACAGCTGCACGTTTTCACCATGCCGCCATATTGCGAGCACACGGCGCTCAAGTTGAGCGTTCCGCTTATAACATTCGCACACAATGCCCGCGGCGTTTTTACATTAAGAGGAAATGGAGCGGTCATATTTTGTATGGAAACGTAGTCCCCTGATTCCTCGCTGGATATTATAGCCTGATCAATGGGTAGTTTTGCCTGGAATGATTTCCGGGAGTTTTGAAAATTGGTAATATTATAGATTTTGAGGTGC
>BHDV01005256.1:21317-56558 GCA_005406045.1 Adoxophyes honmai
TGACGGAGTTACCTTGTTGTACTGTAGACGGACTTTCCAACTAGCAACATTAAGATGGTTAAGAATTAACGCTCGAATTCTGAGTAAACGAAAGCAGTTATTATCGATTGAAGTATTGAATAAAGATAAGCAGTTCTCGAATTACTTACTGTGTTAAATTTTTACTGAAAATTTCCATTTAATATATTTTTTCACATTTTTTAAAAACCACTATGCCAACTCGCATCACGAGTTCAAAACGCGTTATGACTTGTAACGCGCATATCTCTGCCGCTCGATGTCACAGCGCCACCTTTTTTAGAGCGTTGGAACTAGGAAGTAAAACTGCTTTTTCGACATGAGTGTAAGCGGCGTAGCTATTCGCATTCAAGAGTTATAGCAGGTAGACGGACTTGCCTCGTGGACGGACTTACCCACACTGACCTTATATCTATAAATAGCAGTTTATACCGCAAAATTTCATTAATCTTTAGCAGAGGCCTAGTAGGAAACAGGATTTTAGCTCAGATAGTTCCGATACAGCTCTGAACTTAGAAAGGGTTTGGGATCAGATTGCAAAAAAATTACCCAATGCCGATGGAAGTAAAAATGGTTGCCTGTAAAGTCGGTTTTACGGGCGAAGATTTTACGTGACAACGTCTTTTTCTCGGTAGAATATTTATTGATTTAAGACGTTGTCACGTCAACTCCCAATCGTGACAGCTGTCCATGTCTGCGTTTGACGTCTCACATGATACCATAGAGGCTTCGCACTATCGAAGCGCCACCTCCTTAACACTGCGGGCCTCTCTCTCGTTCGGTGACGTCATCGTAACGTTACCGAGCGTTACACTTTTTCATAAGTGACTCCCAGCCGCAACCTAATTTAAGACGTTGTCACGTCAAAAAGTATCAACATTTTGGTAAGCATTGCAAAGGTAATGATGATTTTGCCCTTGTCAAACACGGCGTGTGTGGCAATCTTTTCTCAAGAGTTGTGGTTATTAAAATAAAATAAAGATACCTAAATTGTAATTATTAATTTAAAAAAAACATAAACCATCGGTTTTGTTTCATGTCTTTACGTACAAAATTTGACTTTATATCTGGTCACACTGATTTCTATTCCACGGGCTCTTATTAAGGACATAAGGACTACACTACACTACCTATACCTACCTTACCTACAGTACAACGTACAACCGCCAAAATGACTAAAACTACAAAAAGTAAATAGGCATGAAGAAATTCATTATAAGTTTATAAAGTTTATTATAAGTTAAACCAATATATATATAAGTTTACTTACAGTGTAGTGCAAGAAGCTTATCCCCAAGTATAAGCTTCTTGGTGTAGTGTATTGTTTGTACAGTTTTTGTTTCGAAAAAAAAATGCATAAAGACAGTTAAAAACGTACAGTGCAGTTGTGATACAAGGTTTGTTACGAATGATGAATTTGTATGAATTAATACAGTATAATGAGTGATTTAGGTACAGGGACCCATAAAAGAGTAGCACGCTGTTTTATTTTAGTATTATATTATTTTAGCTAACTTTAATTTATGCGTGAGAAACGCCAGAATGAACGTAAGAAGAATGCCAGGGCTAATAAATGTATTAAAGTTTAAGATAAATCTTTTGTTAAAGAAAAATTTTTCGTAATTAAAGAAAACTGCTGCTGACATAAAAGATTTTCGCTTTTTTGTGGCTTCTGAAGCGAAGGTACACCTACTACTAGCGTTTTAACATTACAAAGCCCTTGCTCATCTTGCTCGGAATAGTAAATAAATAGAATATTTTTCGTAGGTGCATAGGTATGCAGCCTCAGAATGAGATTAATGCGGCTATTGATGAGACTGAGGTAAAGTGAAAATAATGTTCTCCAAGTTTGCATCAAATGATTTTTCAATACCTTTGAAAGAAAATTCAATTCAATTTTAGGAAATGAAATTTGAAGAAAGTTGAAATAAAAGTTAATTTTATTCATAATATTCAATAACTTCCCATCTGCATTTGACTGCTACTTTTTTTTTATTCAGTGACTCGGACAAAAGGCGTAAAGCCACACAGCCTCCAAATAACCACAAATCCCCTAATTGCTTAAATAATAACAAGTCTATTGATTTAAATAATTAATTTACATAACAGAATCAGCAAGTTATAATAACAAAATTGTAACGATATTATCGTTTGTTAGTTAAATAATCGGTTTGGCCGGATAGCCCAGCGGTTAGAGAACCCGATTGTGAAGCTTAAGGTCCCAGGTTCGATCCCCTGTCGGGGCAGATGTTTGTATGATGAATACGAATGTTTGCTTTCGAGTCTTGGATGTTTATCTGTATATAAGGAAGTTTATCCGTTGTCTAGTACCCATAACACAGGCATTAAATTGCCTACATTGGGACTAGGTGATTGGTGTAAAAGTTGTCCAGTGATATTTATTTAGTTCTAAATAAAAAAAATAACAAACAGTAACTTGTACTGATTTAACTCAAGGAACCTTTTGGTCTTCGCCCATATAAGCACTCGCTCCGCTTTTTTTTAAGATCGGCGGCACTTATTTGAAATTGATTATATTTTACTGCACTATCATTAAAATTATTATTAGGACAAGTTAAAATTTATTTAACTTCATTGTATTCTTGTCCGCTCTTGTCCTAATAATAATAAATTCACCTTGAATGGCTCTGGCCGTGGTATGGCCATATTTAAAAACATAAGAATTATGGTGTTGGTAGCATTGCTGGGTTGAGCCGATGGACGGAACGGAACCGACCGAACCGAACTGCCTTGCGAACCTAGCGAACGAGTGCCTTCGTCATCGTGCAGATTTGCAGTACGGGGATTTGCAGTGTTAGGTGAAAGATTATGTTGATTTTAATGAAGTGAACAATATTATTGGTGATGTTGGCCTTAGGCTTATTGTTATTTCGAAAAAAAACTCTAAAGGAACACACGTTTATTGTAGTAATCCGTCAAAAATCGAGAAAGCTTCAAACGTGTTTGAAGCTTTCGGTTTCGCGTTAATGGAACTATGAACCTGGACTCTTTAACGTTTAGCTTATCGCAAATCAATTATCTTGTTGTAAATTTAAGTAAGAAGAACTTTAAACAGACCAGCCAGGAGTTAACTAAGGTAAGGAGATCACCAGTGCCTCTAACAGTTTCTTTGTTTTCTAATGTCGCCATATTGTCATGTACGGAAAGCCACGAGCTCAATTGGTAATAATGCATGCTCGGTGCTGATTCGTGCTCTGCTGCGTATGGAAGCTATTGCATTGCAGTGTGTGATTAATAATGAAACGTTTATCGATTCGTGTTGTATCATTGTGGATTGTGACGTAATTGGAGAGGCAGGTAACAGTACTTACCAATAATTACTTGCTTGCAAAGTGATTTTCTTATTGTAAACCTATAAGAGTGAATACTTAATTTATATTTATTTGTATTGGCTTACCTTATAAGGGCAATAAGTTGCCTTTGACGGTCTGTAAACATCTACTTCATCATTGTATATTTCTTTACTTATAAAAACCAAATATTCCAATTATACTTTGATATGACAATGAAGATAATTATAACAAACTGTCTCATTTTTGCTTTTGCACATTTTGTAATATTTTTTTTGTGTAATTTTCTTTATTCTTATTCATACATGTTCGCAGCATACATGTAGCGACTGTAAATTAGGTGTTTATTATATAAATAATTTAAGAGCCACTACTATATCAATCAAATATGTTTTATATGTTTTTATGTGTCCCTGCTATATTTTACCCTGTGAAAATGCTGGTTTGGAAATTCAAAAGCTATTAAAATTATGTTGTAGATATTGATAAAGTGTTGAATTTTATATACACCATGATGGTCAGTTTGACCAATGATTTGATTGTCAGTCAAAATGCCCGTGCAATCTTTTTGTTTTTGTGTTTTATGTTATATTTAATGATGCTCAAGTACACTAAGGGTGTCTATCTATATCTGTTTTTTACATATATACATATTCTCACGCCTGTATTCCCAAGAGGGGTAGGCAGAGCACATGAATTCAAAAATCCAGTGCCACATTCTGTTTTTTAGATTTACCAATATTTCAAAACTTCTGCGACATGGCCTTACCTCAAATGAAGTGGTTGGGCATTACCATAAAACCATAATACATGTAGAGTTGGGTCTTTTAATACATAAAAAATTAAAGGTTTTCTTGTCTATCAACACTTTAGCTTACTAGAGATTGAAAAGAGACATAGTAAGGTTAACCATTGTAAGATTGTTTATTTAGACTGGCCGTATGTGATCTTGAAATATGGTTAATTTAACAATTTGTATTATTCTTTATTACTATAACTGCCAATTTATACATTTGCATTTCCAAGCCAGGCAGGCAGAGCACATAAATCTTTACATAGACATGAACATATTTTTTTTTTGTTACAACTATTAGCACATTTTTAGCTTTAAAATAGATGAAAGAAGCATGACAGAAGGTAGCCTGTCACCTTGGTTGTACCTAAAACTATCTTCTTTATTGGCTATCAAGGCAGCAATGAGAGAAATCGTGTAGCGGTATTGTAAATCTGTCACCACATGGGTCAATTTGGACATCCTATTTCAATCCAAACAGGGACATAATCAAAGTTGAAAAAACCTATGAGCTGTATGATTTCGACACCTTACATGATTTCATAATTATCTTGTATGAAAATTCCCATGACAGGACATTTGTTCATACATTCTATAAGACTGTCTCCTTACATACATACATACATATTCTTACACCAGTATTCCTAAGAGGGGTAGGCAGAGCACATGAATTCAAAAATCCAGTGCCATGTTTAGCAATTTGGAAGCATTTAAAATTTGTATGAAGAACATTGGGCAATTTTGTTCCATTGATCTCCTTATCATCTGGACTTGTATGAATACTTACAAATCCAATACTGGTCAACCTATGGCTAGCCTACCAACCTAGCAACCTATGGTCAACCTATCTTCACTGGTGCTCTTTAACCCCTCGTATGCAGGGCATTCAATTTTTTCTTTGTATTTGCATGGAGCAGATCTGCTCTAGCATACGAGAGGTTAAGAAAGCTAAAGTAACAGTTTAGTAGTTTTAAATGTTTAAATTAATGTTGTGTTAATGTTTATTATTTTATGTATATTTTTTTCAGAAACTTCTTTATTTTATGTTCCTTATTTGCACAACCTGCTTTGATTTGCTTTTTTCATCACTCTAAATTATGTGAAAAAGTAAATCAAAACAGGTAAGTATGTGGTTGACTGGTCCCACCCAATTCTACTTCAATTTGGTGGCCTTCATCCCAACATCAACATTTTGAGTATGGAGCATAGTTCCTTGTTTCTGATTCTATCAGATCTTTGAACATTTTCAAATACTGTGCTCCATAGTTTGTTTGCAAATCTTGAGTTTGAACTTCTGGGCCTTTAGTCACATATAAAACATAAATTGGCTAGTTTCAATAGTTAGGTTGATAACTTCACTGTGGAATTAAAACAGATAAAACCTTTTGAGCTTGACCTCTCCATACAATGCATATGCATGAACATTTTTAAGAACAACATCAGTATGTTAGTACAATGACTTTTACAACTGTTTCAAATGCCTTCTTAGGGTATTTTTGTATAATGCTGATTTTTAGGGTTCCGTACCCAAAGGGTAAAAACGGGACCCTATTACTGAGGCTTCGCTGTCTGTCCGTCCGTCCGTCCGTCCGTCCGTCCGTCCGTCCGTCCGTCTGTCACCAGGCTGTATCTCACGAACCGTGAGAGCTAGAGAGTTGAAATTTTCACAGATGATGTATTTCTGCTGCCGCTATAACAACAAATACTAAAATTAAAATAATTATAATAATTAAGGGGGGCTCCCATACAGAAAACGTGTTTTTTTTTTGCTATTTTGGATCTATTTAAATAACTGTAACAGGTAAATACTTGAAATGCTCACAGAATATTTAATTAAATATTTACTTTAAAAGAAAATAATTAAAATAAAATAAAATTAGTATTTAAGGGGGGCTCCCATACAAAAATTCTGATTTTTTGCAGTTTTTGGTACGGAACCCTACGTGCGCGAGTCCGACTCGCACTTGGCCGGTTTATTTATCAACAACACAGTGATATAAACTATGAAACAAAATAGAAAATGTATGCTAAGGATTCCCTAATTCCCTATTTCCTAATTAGTTGCAAAGGAAAACATGTTCTTGTTCAAAGGTACATTCTAACACACAAATGATAATGTAACTGTGAAGCCGGTCATAATCATTTTAATGTTTGCATAACAATAAACACCAAATAGAGTGGATAAGACACAATTACAATGATTAAATTAATTAAGATTTAAATTATTTTTACAACCTTAGTTGATAAATCTGTATACCTATGCCCTATTTTCGCTGGAATAGTAAGAGTGAATATTAATAACATAAACAGTGTGTCCTTTGTCAACTTCTTTGAAATTCTGGGAAAAACCAAGGAAGCTCAAGGTAGTGGCAGAAAGTTAGAAATTTGTAGGAAATGTTAAGTCAGGGTAAAACTCGTATCATACTTGTATTTTCTTAATTATTGTAGGTTTGCATAGTGGTACTTTAAACACAGTCAAAGAAAAAGTAAAAGCACATTCAGTGTGCAGTGAATTCTTACCATCAAGTCAAGCTTAGTTATTGGTCTGGGAAAATTCGAAATATGGTCAAGAAAGTCTGTGTCCATTGATGATTACAAGACTTCATTGGAATTGTTCATGATATATGATGCTTACATTTTGTGGAGGTATACATTCCTTTTACCCCACACATCGCCTTAGCAGATCCATTAAGACAAGATAGTAATTCTGTTATCATCAGTGCTCGCACTATGAAATGTAAGGCTGTTCAAGAGACAGTTCAATGCCAGAAATATATTAGATATTTATTTGGATTCAGAAGTAAATATTAACTTACCAACCACTCTTAATTTTATCAGAAACGTAAAGTTTATTCAACAAGCAAATAGACCTTCTTAATTAAATATAGTATAATTAATAGGGTATAGTTGCTGCTTAATCTTTTTTGGTACCCCTTTTAGGTATCATTGTTTTTGAAATGTGTACCTAATCTCATTGCTGTAATGATAGTTAAGTATTTTGAGTTTTATCTAATACTGTGTTTTTTTTTCTCACAGCTTGTGAGCCTGTATGGTTTAGAAGCAGAAAATCAACTATTGAGGTGCCTCCTCGCCGAAGCAGCGAAAAATATTTGGGATACTGATCGATCGTCGTCATCAGCAAGTAGTGTGCACGCGTCGCTACTCTCGCAGCACTTGACTTCGCTGTTGAACCACCCGGCCAAAGCCACAGTAGTCTGTCGCTTGGTTGACCACCCCCCTCGGTCACTACAGAAGGTGAGAGTGAATGTATTGTTACTCGATTTTTTTTTAATTATTTGAATAAATACATAGTGATGTGCCACAACTGTGTACATGTACACCGAAAAATATTTGTCGAGCATACCTACTGTTTTCTAATTAACGATTGACGTAAAATAATCATTAGGTAGACAATTCTATAATCAACTATAATGCCTTTTTGTTTTGTTATTAGGGTTCCGAAGCCAAATGGCAAAAAACGGAACCCTTATAAATTCGTCATGTCTGTTTGTTTGTCCGTCTGTATGTCACAGCAATTTTTTTCGAAACTATAAGAGCTATATTGTCGAAACTTGGTAAGTAGATTAATTCTGTAAACCGAATTAAGATTATCACACAAAAATAGAAAAAAATGCAATACAATTTTGGGGTTTCCTATACTTAGAAATGAAACTATAAAAAAATTGATTCATCAAATCCATATGTGTGGGTCATCTATGGATAGGTATTCGAAAAGTAGATTGAGGTTTCTGATCTCTTTTTTTTTCTAAACTAACTAAATAGTTTGCGCGAGAAACACTTCCATAGCTGAAAATCGTACCTCTTCCCTCTAAAATAAGAGAATGATAAATCTGAAAAACATATGCTTTACATTAATATGTAAACTTCCACCGAAAATTATTTTTAACGAGATCTAGTAAGTAGTTTTTTTTCATACGTACCTAGTTTCATTTCCCTAGCTCTAGTCAATGGTACGCAATCCTTCATGCGCGAGTCCGACTCGGTTTTGGTAGGTTCTTAAGAGTAAAATGATAATCGAAAATAAACAGCCATGAAGATTGATCTATTGGCGATATATATTTTTTTTAACAAAAAAGGTGATTTTGCTCAATATGCAAATATATTAGTGTAATGGTGTTTTTTAGACGCCCGAATTTGTATTTAATAATTTAGTAGATTGTATTGTATGTGCTAATTTGGTTTAAATTGACTAGTATACCTTCAAAGAACAATAAAATTATAACTATTTTATTATTTTATTATACATATCTACCTGCTTTGATACTCACAGAGCAATTTCTATTTTGCGATTCATATCATACATCAGCACTGCTCATAAAGTTTGACATTTAAATTTGTGGTTCTGGTTTCCATATTTTGGGCTCTCATACTCTGAATGCACTGAATGAAACACAATTTAAATTGCCCATAAATATGCAGTAATCTTGCAGTTATTTGATTTTAATTTAAATCACATCTGATGCCTGATTGTTAGCAATTAATAGTTTCCTAAAACGCTATATGTATTGTGTGTTTAGTTATTATGGCTGTTTTTTTTTCACATACCCTTTTTTAATTTGGATTAAAAATTAGTTCTTGTTATAACTTTTTTTTAACATGAAAATAATATTCAGGTGCTGTTAAAATATTCTGATAAATTCAAATTACTTTAAAATGGAAGTGTCGAAGGCGTCCATTGCTACATAATGCATCATCTATTTTATTCAAATTGTCGTCTAATTAAAAAAAAATTATGCATCCAAATTCTATTATTAAAATTAGAAATGTAATTTTACTAGCTTTTCTATTAAATAAACAGCATCTGAACAAAATACGAAAATATGGTGACTTCACCATATTTTCACCATATAGGCCAATATTGATATATTGGCCTCCATTACTCCAAGCGCCATCTGTGAAGCATATGGTGAATCATACCAACAGTTAAGTGCTGTATATGAATTAAAGGAATATACTTTTTACCACATAATTACATCCAATCTAACCTCCTAAAGCCCATGGTCCTACATATAGGACTAATGTCAAAATAAGTTTGAATTTTACCTGAATGACACTAAGCATCAAATTCAAACGGTCAAAATTTGGCTCTGGGCCTTAGGAGGCGGTTTTCTATATAGTAAATTTTAATATAAATTATGTAGTAAAAATGTTTATATATTTTTTTAATATAAATTATATAGTTATTTGACATGCAGATACGCGTTCGCTTTATAATGAGTCTACAACAGTGCGATAGTATATTAACAACCTAAAGACCGTATTCAATGGATTGTTATTGAAATGAAACTTTTTTGAACACTTAAATTTTCACGAACTTTTTACAGCGAATCTATCAGACAAAAATTAAAAAATGTATGCATATATTAGAATATTGTACTAGACATAGTACATGATATTATGCAGTTGTGGATCATATATTCAATAATATAGAATATTTTATTTTATTTATTCCACAATAATGTTTGTATAATATTTAAAAACACTGTCAGGTATTAAGAAGTATTTGTATAAAATATTTTGTTAACTGCAGCTGGCTAGGACGCAATGGACATAACAGACACCATTATATGATATGTATGTACTAATTTGATATTTTTAAGTAGGACATTTTTCACTTTTGGGACAGGATCTTCTGAAACACAAAGCACTGCCATTTCTTGGGCACTTGCTATTAGCATAGCTAAAACTTGAATTTAATTTGACAGGCATTATTTTTCCATCATTCTGTTCCTTTCAGATATTAAAGCCATCAAATACATTACTCAATCGGCTTACAAGATTGTTAAAGTTAACTACTGCAGAGGATGTTGCATTTTCATTGGTTTTGGGAAAGAATTCGTCAAAGCCTGAAATTGTATCACTAGCGAAACAACATCTGAAAAAGAGATTTTTAGAACTTGTGCAGTGCTATCTTGACGCAGGTAAGAAACAAAACTTAGTATTATTGTTATACTTTATTCCAATTTCAAAAATGTACCCTGTTATCTTTAAAATTAGAGCATTAAGTTTCGGGAGTTTTGTCACTGATTCACAAACCTGCCTTTTAATACTTATTTTAGTTCCACAGTCATGTTGCTTTTGTACGTTGTGGTTCTACCAGACTATTTGTTTATGAATTTATTTTGGTTTGCCGCGCTTCTTAATTATTTTTTTGATAAGCCCCATATCAAATAAAGACTCAGCTTAAATAAAATAAGCTAGTCTGACAAAAGTAACTAGTGCGAAATTCCCCAGGCGTTAGATATAAGTTTGCCTTCCTTTTTTTTACTTTTTACCTACCACCTATAGGAAATTATAAATTTGTAATCATAAAATTAAGTAAAGTTGTCCATATTAAATCAAGTCTTATATAATTTACGAAAGAGTATGCCCTAGCCCTTTCGCACACGGCGTCGTAGCGTAAGGCCTTCCGCACAAGGAGGCACTCAAAAAAAAAACTAGTTACGAACTGATATTAGTAAAGAGTTGCTTGAGCGTCACTTTTCGTATCACATTGAAGTTCGCATATGAAGCACTAGTCATCAACTAGTTACTAAACTGATCACGAGAGACGCGGCGTGCCGGGCGTCAGCTACTGGTAACCCAAGTTTCTGTGTTTGTGTTGCCAATTTACCGACTTTTTCGCTAGAGGTGTCGACTTTTGCTCAAGTCTTAGCGACAAGCGATGCATTGATATGTGATTAGATTGTGATTGAAAAACGTACAGGTGAAATTACGTACAAAATTATATGTATTAATTAATTTTACGGCCATTTTTGTTGTCTATGAATTGAGCAAAAGTCTTCACTTCTAGCGATTAAGTCGCTAAATTGGCAACACTCTGTGAAACTGGAGTTTCGTTTCATCTCGTTTTGGTAGCGTCGTGTGCGAATAACAGTTACTGTTTTGTAATTCTAATTACTAATCAGTTTCGTCACTTGAGTAGCTCCATGTGAGAAAGGCCTGAGCGTATCGTAATACGCGTGAACGACGAGAGCAGTGCGAGCGCATACATGATCAAACAAGTCCTCATACGAAGTCCCCACGTGAATCGTAAGAGATGTTAAATGTTAAGTGTCACTACGATAGTCGTAGCGTACTAGCGTAAAATCCAAGCTCAATAAGATAGCTTTCTTTAAAATTTAACTGATATGAAATTATAAAAAAAATATTACATTAACAATGTTATCTTTTCAGAAAGAGGACATCAAGTTGAGCGTGCAGGTCTTCAGGAATGCAGCCCTGAAGTTTTGCAAACTCTTCTAACTAGCCTTGCTCACGAAAACTTTCGTTTGGCAGCTGTGACTAAAGACTTATTTTTGAAACGTTTACGAAGTGACTTTCCGCGAGAAGTGGTGCCCATAGTTCTTGCCCCACTTTTGTATCCTGACGATACGCAAACACCGCTTGAGGAAATGACCACAGCAGACGACATGGCCGCAGCCATGATGGACAATTCACTCGCTGAGATCATCCGAGACATCGGCTACAGCTTTACCTCGTCCGTCGAGGATTGCAAGAACAACATGTTGAACTTTGGTGCTCGAGAGCCTACCGCTATTGATGTGGCAAGGATTATCTCTATGATGGTTCGACATCATGCCACTCTGACAGACGGTCCTCAAATACAAACACCTGGAAATTTTTGGATGGGTCCTGAAGCTAAAAAAGAAATAATTACACATGCTCACTCAGGAGAGTCCTGGAACGCGGAAGTTTTTGTCCAGACTCTCAAAGAGCTGGCTTCCAATTTAAACTGGAAAGAAGTAATTCTACAGCTTGACCACCCAGAGTTTATAGTCCCGGACAGACAAGGCCTTAACTTATTGTTTACTCTACTTAGGTTAGGTCTTCAGAGTGCAGGATACCCTCCAAATATATTTCCCGTGGAATACCTTTGCCGCAGGTGGAGTAATCTGGAAGGTCAAATGAGTTTGATCAGTAATATCCTCAGACATCCAGATATCTTCAGTTTTGCCGATCATCCGTTCCACCCGGTCTCTATCGACTTATTGAAATCTCCTCCTGAAACAGACAATAAGGAAGTGGCTACTTGGCGGTGTCTTTATTTGGTAGAACTTCTGCTTTATGCAGCTGAGCGTGACTATTATGTACAAGTGCATGAGTTATTCAAGTTTCCGTTGCAGCATTGTCCTGACATCTTGCTTTTGGCGTTACTGCAGATAAATCCGCCTATAACTGTATTCAGACAAGAGTTATTGACGACGCTGATTCCGATATTCTTGGGTAACCATCCCAATTCTGCAATTATTTTACATCATGCCTGGCACACTCAGAACCCCAATATAAAGCATATAATTATGCACGCTATGGCGGATTGGTACATACGAGGAGAAAGCGACCAATCGAAATTATCTCGAATCTTAGACGTGGCGCAAGATCTCAAAGCCTTGTCACTTTTGTTGAACGTACAATCTTTCCCTTTCGTTATTGACTTGGCGTGTCTAGCATCCCGCCGTGAATATTTAAAATTGGATAAATGGCTAACAGACAAGATCAGGGATCATGGGGAAACCTTTGTTTCTGCTATGGTCAAGTTTCTCCAAAGAAGATGTCCACAAGTTCTTGGCAAAGGGCCAGATGAGCAACTTCCTAAGGCAGCTCAGTTACCACACGAGACTATTGCTACTATGTTAGCTTGCCTTCAATTATGCAGTCCTAACGTGCAACCGGAATTGCAAGAAGCTATTTACAACGTGATAACGAATTGTCAGACGTTGATACTCAGCAAGACGAGACCAAATATTGGAGGAATAGCGCGACCTCATACAAGAATATTAGAAACTCCTTTCAACCCTGCTGGCTTAGGCGGGCAGTTGTTTACGCCACATGTAGATCCAATAGCAAATCTCACCCCCACGGTTGCCAACATGAATTTAGGTGCCCCAACGAACACGGCTTTCGCCATGCCCGGTACTTTGGGCCCTCTGGTGACCACTCCAGGTTCACCATCCCGCCTTATAGGCGCTGGACCCAATAGCCCGTTTACAATGATGCCTCTACAACATAACAATCTTGCTAATATGGGTGCCTTGGCAAGAATGTCACAAGCTCCAACGATGGACAAACCTCGTATTCCTGACCCTATAAATTTCCCGGAAATGATGCAAAATGTATCAAAAGAAATCGAAGATGAGGCCAATGGCTACTTTCAAAGAATATACAACCATCCACCGCATCCTACGCTATCTATAGACGAAGTCCTAGATATGCTAAAGAAATTTCAAGATTCACCTAACAAGAGAGAAAGGGAAGTGTTTTCATGCATGTTGCGCAACCTGTTTGAAGAGTACAAATTTTTTCCACAATATCCTGATAAGGAGTTACAAATAACAGCTCAGCTCTTTGGAGGTATAATTGAGAAAGGTTTAGTACCCAGTTATGTTTCGTTGGGCCTTGCCTTACGATTCGTGCTTGAAGCTTTGAGAAAGCCGGAAGGATCTAAGATGTACTATTTCGGCGTAGCTGCCCTGGACAGATTTAAATCGCGTCTTAAAGATTACCATAAATATTGTGAGCATGTAAGGGCTATTCCTCACTTTAATGAATTTCCAAATCATCTTATTGAATATATCGAGTACGGATTACAAAGTCAAGAGCCGCCAACGAAGCCGCAGGGCCCTGTGTTACCTGCCAGCTTGGCTGCAATGTTGAATCAGAGTACTGTGGTTACTGTCTCTGCTCCTTACAGGTCAGTTATATTTTTAAGTTCATTATTCGGTTTCCAACTCTGGCTTCTTTCTTTAAAAAAAGTTCTTATCTTTTATTTCCGGTTTTTCTCTATTTATCATGAAAGTTCGCATGAAACAAGGCTTATAATGAAGTTTTCCATAGGCAAGTAAAGTAATATTACTTGAGTAAGAAATTAAATAGATCTCAAAGTTAAGCGGTCAGACTAACAAAAACGTTTCCGGTTCGTTAGGACCTAAACTCAAATTACCCTATAACATAATACAACCTAATGTCAAAAACACATATAGTCATATAACCATTAATTTAAAACAACCTGATGTCTAAATACCAGAATCTCAAAATACCCTAAAAACTTAAAACCGAAACAAACTTGTCTCGATTAGTACTACTACCAAAATCACCTACTGTCATAAAAGCTAAAGATCATTACGAACTTCCCATATCACACTAGTCTTGAATTACACCATTATCTTAATACAATAGTCTCAAAACACACAAGTCCCAAAACACCCGAAATTTTCTTTTTGGGTACGGAGCTCTAAAAACCACACCTTACATATTATGCTAGTGAGAAAAAAAAGGGTGTTTTGGGACTAGCGTGTTTTGAGACCATTTATTTAGAGATTGGTGTGTTTTGGCACTAGTGTATTATGGGATTAGTTTGTTTTGAGCTTAATTTTTTATGACATTAGGTGATCACAGGAGAAGTACATGATCAAAATAAGATCGTATTGGTTTTAGGGTATTTTGGGATTCTGGTATTTAGACATCAGGTTGTTTTAAATTAATGGTTATATGACTATATCGTCAGTGGAAAGGAAAAAACGCTAAAGCGCCAAATTGATAAATGGCGCTTTAGCGTTTTTTCTTTTCCACTGACGATATGTGTTTTTGACATTAGGTTGTATTGTGTAATAGGGTAATTTGAGTTTAGGTCCTAACGAACCGGAAACCAAAAAACAATGAAATAGTAAATGAACCAATGCTCGACGCCTCAACGCCCAGTAGTATATGACATAAGATTGCAAGTGCCATAATATTGGATCAGTGTCGAGCACAGGGACGTTTACCTCATACAAGGTGGCCGGAAAATGACCGTAAATATTGTAACCAGTGGTCGCCTATACGGATCTGAAAATCCCTGCCATATATTTCCTGAAAAATTTCTTTATCGAGCTTATGAGAGACGAATGTATCAAATACTATACATACATACATACATACATCATATCTTTATTCCCAAATGGGTCACGCTACTTGGATAAAACCGTCATGGTCCACGTTTTGTAGCCAGTTCTAGCATATTTTGATAAGGTCCCCAAGGTACAAATAATGGGGCAATTTTTTTTTCTTTTTTTTGACATACAAATTCCGAAAGAAAACTTCACAGGGGTTTTCAGACGCGTATACCCGACCACTGGTTACAATATCCCCGTGTGGTGCCGGGTTAGAATAGCTTCTCCCCCTTTCTTCCTGTGGATGTCGTAAGAGTCGACTCTGAGAAAGGGTTAGTGTATTCTGCGCGATGGGCTAGCAACCTGTCACTGCAATATCACATTTAGCCATCTGGTTGCCCTGAAATTGCTAAACGTGTCACTGGATTTTTGAATTCATCTGCTCTGCCTACCCCTATTGGGAATACAGGCGTGAGAATATGTATGTATGTATGGGTACAATATTTACAGTCCATTTTCGGCCAAACTGTATAATATCATTGCATATAGTTATTATTTTTTATCACTGACAGACCGATTTCGAATACAGAAAGAAAAACTACCTTAATGTAATATAACAACATTGAAAACGTTAATTTCAGTGCAAGAAATGTGAAATTAATCCATATTTATTATTAATGTCTGAATTCTTGAATGTTTAGATTGTAATTTTAATGTAAAAAACATATTGTTTTAGAGCCCCGGTCTGCGCGCCGTCGTCGATTTCTGTGATTTCCAAAGTTACGAACGCCGCCGGTGGTATCGGTAGCAGACCCTCTATTGCAAATGCCACCAATATTGATACTCTTCTAACTGCCACTGACCGAGAAGAGAAGATCAGTTCACCTCCAGAAGCAATGCAGGATAAAACTGCATTTATTTTCAATAATCTCAGCCAGCTTAATTTGCAGACAAAATGCGAAGAACTCAAAGAAATTATTACAGAAGAATACTTCCCATGGCTTTCACAATACCTGGTCATGAAGAGAGCTTCCATCGAGCTCAACTTCCACGCCTTGTATTCGAATTTCCTTGATGTTCTTAAAATCCGCGATGTCAACAAAATGGTCACAAAAGAAACATACCGAAATATTAAAGTATTGTTGCGTTCTGACAAAGGCATCGCAAATTTTTCCGATCGTTCATTGCTGAAAAATCTTGGACATTGGCTTGGAATGCTCACACTGGCTCGTAACCAGCCTATTCTTCACGTCGATATCGATCTCAAAGCACTCTTACTCGAAGCTTATCACAAAGGTCAGCAAGAGCTTCTGTATGTGGTGCCATTTGTAGCCAAGGTTTTGGAGTCTTGTGCAAAAAGCGTCGTTTTCAAACCTCCAAATCCCTGGACTATGGCACTGATGAATGCTTTAGCTGAATTACATCAAGAACCTGATCTCAAACTAAATTTAAAGTTCGAAATAGAAGTGCTTTGTAAAAACTTGAGTTTAGACATTGCTGATCTAAAGCCTTCGATATATCTGAAGGACGCAGAAAAACTTAGGCTGATCGAGTTCCAGCTATCACAACCAAAACCCAACAAAGAAGTAACAAACACTATGCCAGTTAGTCAGACGATTGTGCAGGCCTCTCAGATGCCTCTCATGCCCCCGCAGCCGCCGATGCTGCCCGCCGAAGACCTGGCGGCCGCCGCGCCCACGCCCACCAGCGGCCTGGTTGCCAACGACCCCGGCGTCATGGGTGTTCTTGGCTTACCTGAGCCCAGATTTAATTATTTGGATGTGAATGTTTCTTCCACCTCTGCATTTGGACAGAAGATTTGCTTCAATCCGCACATCATTCTCTTCCAAAATTATCCCCATCTAAAACAGTATGTGAAGTCGGCAATCGAGAGGTCAATCCAAGAATGGATACACCCAGTAGTCGAACGATCAATAAAATATGCGCTGACCACTTGCGAACAAATAATAAGGAAAGATTTTGCTCTGGATCCTGATGAAGTAAGAATGCGCACCTGTGCTCATCACATGACCAGAAACCTGACTGCGGGAATGGCAATGATTACCTGCCGAGAACAGATCATCAACACCATAAGCACCAACCTACAAGCGGCTTTCATCACAGCACTCATGCCTTCCACTCCTCAGCAGGTACGCTATGGATTAATTTGTGCTACGCTTCACAGTTAACTCATGTGCTGTAATCGTCTTATCTATTTATTTATATATTTTCAGAAGGAAACAGTGGAAAGTGCTGCTGCAGTTCTTGCCACTGAAAACATGGAATTGGCTTGCGCGATCATTCAAAAAACAGCGGTCGAAAAAGCGTTACCAGAACTTGACAAGAGGCTAATGAATGATTATGAGATGAGAAAATTAGCTCGACAGGAAGGCAGACGATATTATGACCCTATTGTCCTTACTTACCAAACAGAGAGAATCCCAGAACGAGTACGCTTGCGTGTCGGAGGACCCACAGACATGCAGTACGCTGTTTACGAAGAATTCGCGTGCAACATTCCTGGATTCATGCCCGTGCGGGACGCCGGCATGTTCATTCCGAAGCCTTCGGCACAGGAACAGATCCCTCAGTTGACTTTTAGCCAAGTAATGAATCCAACTCAGGTGTATGGAACCGATGAGATGAGTACGCTTATTTCGGCTGCCGAAGTGTTCCTATCGCAATCACTGGCAGTTGCTTCGTTAGCTGTGCAGTCAGCAAACATGCACTCTCTCCTTGAATGCCTTATAATGGCTAGGCGTAATCGAGACATCGTATCAGGGTGTACTCTGTTGCAAAAGGTAATATTCTCGTGATATTTCTTAGTAACATGTTGTGTGGCATGCTTTCAGGATTTAATTTGATTGTTTCGATGTCTTGTGATGGCAGGCTGTGGAAGGCCTTTTGGATGGACACATCGTCCAGCCGGGCGCGAGCAGCGATCATGTGGAGATGATGACACGCTACCGCGACGTGCACCTACGCGTGCTCAAGCTGCTCGAGGACGCGCGTGTGTACGGCCATGTATGGACGACCAAACAAATCACCTGCTGCCTCACAGAGTGCCGGGAGGAACAGAAGTATAACCTCGAAGCCGTCGACTGCCTTATTAGGAACAACCTCATTAACTTACCACAGGTTGATATCACATCTGATGTGATAATTAAAAACAATAGTACAGTACATTCATTCAATAGTTTGAATATTTATTTTTAATTCAACAGTACGACATCGCATTGGCGCATATGATGGATAATGGCAACAATTACATGGCTGTTGCCTTTTCAATGCAACTCGTTCAGCTTTACCTGGTGGACGACAGGAACAATATGTACGCCAACGAATCTGATCTGTACCACACCACCGAAACCCTGGTCAGAATTATGTCCCACTCGCGACAGCCACCTCCGGAGGGATTGGGCAGCTTGATCGAAATGATCCGCGTGAACCAAGACCCGAGCGCTTACCTCGGCGAGCGGTCGCCCCTAGGACCCACGGCGCATATTCACGCCGGCATATTGCAAGTGCGGGTAAGTGATTTGGAACTGTAGTGATGAAAGCTCTGCCTCATAGGGATTCTTATAATTGCGGAAATTACTATTTTTTTTTTTTGAACAGGCCAGAGATTATGATGATCCTCCAGGCTTGCTTGAGAAAACCGAGAATCTTCTCCGCGAATGGAGAAACGTTCTG
Source organism: Adoxophyes honmai (assembly GCA_005406045.1). Lineage (NCBI taxonomy): Eukaryota > Metazoa > Arthropoda > Insecta > Lepidoptera > Tortricidae > Adoxophyes > Adoxophyes honmai. The sequence goes on from BHDV01005256.1 coordinate 40,022, forward strand.
CTGAGTCCCTTGACCGAGATTGAGATTGCACAGAATTTCAATCTCTATGTTCACCGAATGAACATGAACGGAATATTGAAATCTGATGATATGATTACTCGATTTTTCCGAATTGCTACTCAGATGTGTATTGAAAATGTACACCAGCAACTGAATGACGAACGAGTAAATCCACCACCGACGCCTCAAAAGCGAGAGAAGTATTACTCCATGTGCGACTCATTCATAAAGCTCGTGACACTGTTGATCAAAAACACAGCGGATGGAGGCAATCCTACGCCGAAGTTAAATCTGTTAAACAAGGTATGATTGTAACGTAATTTTATTTCTTCGGTTTAGTCTGACAAGTAAAATTAAACATGTATTTAATGTTGGTTTGCTTGCAGATTTTAGGAATCATTGCTGGATGTTTACTGCAAGACCATGACGAGCATGGCACAAACTTCCAACAGTTGCCTTATCACCGGCTCTTACTGATTCTATTCCTTGACATGAACATGGCTGAACCTGTCTTAGAATCCATGAATTTCCAGGTATGTCTGTATTGTGCACAAATTATATTTCTATCTGTGTCTTCACACTTAAAGATATGATAGTCTAATAATCGTTCTAATATTTGTTCGCAGGTCCTCACTGCGTTCTGCCACACATTACGAATCATTAGACCCAGCATCGTTCCTGGTTTCTGCTATGCTTGGCTCGAAATGGTTGCGCATCGCGCTTTTATCAACAGAGTCTTAGCTGTAACTCCGCAGCAAAAGGTAATAACTATAATACTAACACCGCTCTCCTTGGCTATTGAGAACTGGCGTTAACCAGCACTAAGGATCGCAAGGACTTATGGAAGAGCAAGGAGCTGCACGGGCGCTTCTACCGGGCCCTAACTGGGCCTGATGTAGATTTGCCCGCGTGGGTAAACTGGCTACGCTTTGGCAACCTGTTTGTCTCTGCAATTGCAGATGAAGTTATTATGACGAAGAACTACCGGAAATATATCCTGAAGGACGGTACCGTCAACATTTGTCGGGCATGCCACCGTCCCGCTGAGTCACTCAGGCATATTATTTCGAATTTTAGATTTTGCGAATTTGCGGCGTCCCATCGCATCGCGGTTTTGTGTACAAGGCCTGAATGAGGAGATAACTCCAAAGTAACTCATTTTCAATTAATTTAACTAAAGACTTCATTTAACCAACACGCTTTTGCTATCTTGTTGCAGGGTTGGGGGATGTACTCAACGCTGCTCATAGACTTGTTCAAATTCTTGGACCCATTCCTGCGGAACACTGAGTTGGCGGCGCCAGTCATGATGCTGTACAAGGGCACATTGAAAGTCCTCCTTGTATTACTTCACGATTTCCCTGAATTCCTCTGTGATTACCATTATGGATTTTGTGATGAAATACCGCCGAACTGTATACAGATGAGGAACTTGATCCTCTCTGCCTTCCCTCGAAATATGAGATTGCCTGATCCATTCACTCCGAATCTGAAAGTGGATCTCCTGGCCGAGATCACACTGCCTCCCCGTGCAGTCATTAATTACGCCACAATGATTCCTTCATCGCAGTTTAAGAAGGATTTGGATGCGTATCTGAAGGCTCGGGCACCTGTCACCTTTCTATCAGAATTAAGAGGCAACATGCAGGTTAGAGGCTTGTTTTTTCTCACGATGTTGTCTATTTTATTTAGCCGTAGTATGATATTCTAATATGATAATTTTGTAGGTGGTGAATGAACCAGGCCGCCGGTACAACAGCCAGCTCATGAACGCTGTCGTGCTGTATGTAGGCACGCAAGCAATTGCACACATCCGCTCCAAGGGTCAGACGCCGAATATGTCTACGATTGCGCACTCAGCACACATGGATATCTTCCAAAACTTCACGGTTGACTTCGATTACGAGGGGAAGTAAGTAAAATAAATGAAGTCTACATCAAAAACTACTTCAACGATAGTGTGTGTTTGTATTAATTGATTTACCTCTTGCAGATACCTGTTTCTCAACGCAATCGCAAATCAACTAAGATATCCGAACAGTCACACGCACTACTTCAGCTGCTGTCTTCTGTACCTGTTTGCCGAGGCCAACTCTGAATCCGTGCAGGAACAAATTACTCGAATGCTCCTCGAGAGGCTGATCGTCAACCGGCCGCACCCTTGGGGCCTGCTCATTACTTTCATAGAATTAATTAAGAATCCAATCTACAAATTTTGGTCGCACGAGTTTGTACATTGCGCTCCGGAAATCGAAAAGTAAGTTTAACCATCTGTACATTACTGTAGAAGTAAAACGTTTGTTTATAATTAAAAAATGTGAACTAATCATTGGTTTTGTGGTGGCAGGCTGTTCGCATCTGTAGCGCGGTCTTGTATCGTGGACAAAACGGGCACCGCAGGGGGCGGGCAGGAGATCGCCGAGTAGCCCCGCGCCAATTGGGAGTCTGTCCGACACAAGCACATTTTACAAAGCTTGGTCGAGAAAGGTCAGTGATGTTTTATTTGTGTAATTTAGTTAGATATAAAAACTCAGCATTAGCTTATCCAGTCACGCTTTGAGGATGGTATCCATTAAACTTTGTGAGGACTGGCAAATCCATCGTAAGCCCTGAAGCTACAAAATGATTTTTGCTGGACACAGGCTTCCAGACTGCGGCACCCCAGGGCGCGCAGCCCCAACCGCAGCCAACGACTTCAACCCTGCCCAAACACTGCATGCAGTGGAACAAACTCTTCAAGAAATGAACACAACATGCAGTACATCAACATCAACACTCATTTACATGCTACATGACAGTTCCACAGTGACCATTTTGCTGTTATTTTGATATATTTGTAGCAATGTATACTTCATTTTTGTAAGATTTAGTATAACGGTAAAGATGAAATGTTCATCAAAAGATTGAACTTGGTGCTTCCATGAAAACAGGATAGCGATAACTTGTTCACGAGTTGATTTATTATTATATACAAAATTGATTTACATTTGAGTTGATTACAGATTATGGCCCACTTATTTTTAATTTTCTCACTAATCAAGATACGGATAAATATTGAAAATTGATAAACAGTGAAAAAACTATTCTAAATTGTCACAATGGTGAACTTAAATTACTGTATTCTTTAGCTGTATAAAATGAAGTATAAAATCGCCGTCATTATGTAGATGATTACGTTGAAGTTTAGAATTCCAATGTTGTTGTCTGCTTATGACGATTGCTATTAAATAATCATGTTAATGCATCTGCACGGAGAAACCTGAAATGGGGATCATTCAACAAAACAAGCAGATTCAGAACTCTGACAGAACAGGACAAAATGCTTTCTAAAAAAGTTAGATTTAACGAAAGAGGGCTACTGTGCCAAGATTTGGCGCTGGTAAACGGTGAAGTGTTATAATACTACAAAAATTACGCGATTATTGACAATAATATTTTGTTTTTACCGATGACTGAGCACTTGTGGGTAGCAAGAGTTTCACGTCTCAACACTGCTAGCGCCGCGCCAGCGGTCTGTTCGAATGCAGGCGAGCCCTCATCTTGAATACATCTCACTTTCTTCCGGCAATGCTCAGCTGCGGTTGTACAGTGCGAATTCTAAGGGAACAGGGCCGAAGCCTCCGCAGCAATGCTGCCGGTAGCGATGACATCTTGGATTCGGTTTCTCGACGGTTTTTTGCAGGATACATTCTAAATGTTTACATTTGACGCTACGCTCGATCGTATTCTTAGGTTTCTAGACTATATTTAAATAATACAGTCAAAAAAATAATGAAGTTGACGCTACAGAACTCAGTCATGTTCTTCATAATACATTTGTCGAAATATATAATAATATATGCTAAACTATTCTATTGTATACCATTGCTGATAGCGTTATAAATAGTCAAACAAATAGATTTAGAAATAAAGTTTCCGTTCAACTGTTTGTATTGCACATCATTTGCATTATCTAGACATAGAAGTTAAAGTTTGTATTTGATTGTAATTATTATTTTCCATTTAATTTATTCGGCAAAGTTGACATTCAGAAAGAGCACGCCCAAGTTTTGAAATCTTTCCCAACAACTTCCAAGCAACTCCCTTAATTTATAGTAGTCGACAGTAAACTTGGCAAGATTTTAAATGGTAGGGTAAGTAAGTTCACTCATCGCTATTTCCATGAGCGAGATTCGTAAACATCCCCACCACTTAAAATCTTGTCGAGTTTCTTGCCGACCACTATACTATACAATACAGTACTTATTGATTATTTGCCTCTAGTGCCGACATTTTGGAAGAGTGGTGCCTGCAGTGCAGCAGAATCAAACTTCCCTCTCTTCCACCGCTACCCTCGAGGGTCTTTTTAATGGTCTCGGTCTAATCAACTCAAATCTGCCTAGAGATCAAGTATATCTGTATCAAGATGACACACAGTCACAAAGTGCCGGTTTACTGTATAACTAATTGCAATTACGTACCGGCTTTGTGTTTAAGGCTTTTAAGGTATAAGTTTTAGAGAATTTCATATTCTTCAACTTCTATGAACACCCAAATAAGATTAAAGCTACAGTAGGCTTGGCACGGCGCGCGCGATATAGACTACCTGTAGTTTACTGACGACTCTCGTTGGACAGTGACATCAGCGACAGGTATACTTTTCTCGTATGCGAATCGACTTGCGCCTTGTCTTGTTAAGCTGGCATGCGACATTAGCAAAAAACTGTTTAGTCTCCATTTTTCCAATATGACTGTGCTTCAATCAATTAATAGAACTGTTTATTGTGTGAGGGTTCCCCCTACGAAAGTTGAACTGATTTGTTCTGTCGAATGTCGTCAAATATATTCACAATACCTTTCCACAATTTGCTAGAGATTAAATATTCGCATAAAACGTGTACAATGGCGGTACTTACGCTTCGTTATAATAAGTTATTGTTAATAACAGATTCGTAACAACTGTCCCTACATTGAATCTTATCTGTACACTTTATGAATTATGATCTACCGAGATTCCGTCAATTTATTATGTGCACACTATTTTCATTGCCTGAGTATTTATTACTTTTTTGATCATGATCATGGAGAAATGTTTTTGAATATAGGTTAGTACTCTTAAATAATATACATAATATGAAAATTGCAGCGGCTTATTGGTACGGGGTTTTTGAAGTACGTCGATGATATTTGTTTTAGCCCATTCAACGTTCATATTTCGCCGCACGTAATGAATTGGTTGTTGTTGAGAATTGGCCGGCGAATGGGGCTTCCGAATTTTTCAATCGGGTCCGAATCTGGTGTTAGCTGCATTTTTCATTACATTTTGACCTGATTGAAAAATACGAAGCCGCTTATTGTACAATTTAATAATAAGGTTGTACATTTAGCGATAATGAATAAGTTCGTCGAAATAGATTACGAAATCGACTGATTAAAGTAACCTAATCTGTGTGCGGGGTGATAGTTGCGTGCTGCCTCGTGCTACGCCTCCTAATAATAGTGAAAGGGTCGTTTCGTGACATTAGCGTTAACAATCGATAAATTTGTAATATAACTAGTAACTTAATGACATGATTTAAATTAAGTTTTGAAATGCAATGCGTGTTACTGTTGCAACTTTTCTAGATGTGATTTTTCTAATGTAATTTAGGTACGCTTAGTGTTAATGTTTATGCTACAATCTCTTCATAAGCGATGTAATCCCATTTTCTAAACAGTTTGTGTTGTAATAAAATATTTTTTCATCAAATTTTGTTTCATTTTTTTTACTGGTGAACTCGTTAGATGGGTAAGGCTCAAAAAAATTGTACATAAATTAAGGGTTAATAAAAACAAAATCACGATCGCGTCACGTGTGTTACGAAAATTACCTATACAAAATGTATGGGTAATTGTCGTAACACAAAAGAATCAATTAACTTTTGTTTTTATTAAAGCCCTTAACTAGGTACAATTTTTTTGAACCTTACCCAGATGTAGGGCTATATAATTAGTATTCCTAGATTTTGTCCGCGACAAGTAATTAAAAGTAAGCCTAACTTCCTAGAGCAATTCTCGAACCATTTTCAAAACTGCATTTTATAGGATAAGTGGGTAAGGCTCAAAAAAATTGTACATAGTTAAGGGCTTTAATAAAAACAAAAGTTAATTGATTCTTTTGTGTTACGACAATTACCCATACATTTTGTATAGGTAATTTTCGTTACACACGTGACGCGATCGTGATTTTGTTTTTATTAACCCTTAATTTATGTACAATTTTTTTGAGCCTTACCCAAGTAGCCAATCTATTTTGGATTTTGAATTCGGCGGTTGATGTGTGTAAAAGAAAAAATTAACTGACTCACTTTTATAATATTAGTGGGGAACTCGGTAAGTAGCGCCTTTAAGAGCATGGTCAAAATCACAGACAAGTCGTCGATTAGTCGTGTTGATTACTAAGCAAGATTTAACGTTCCCTGTCCGAAGGCCCCAAATGTGGGGACATGAAGCTTTTTTCACAAGTCCATGCTCCCGCTATGGTGCCACAATTTCATACACAGATGCACAATTTGGCCGACCACCAATTGACAGACCGCTTTGTACGAGGACAGGGAATGTGTTAACCTGTACCCGTGCCTGTACCTAGTCATAATCAGCTTCATTTGTGTCGATAACTACAACGTAGGTACACTGCATAATATCAAATCGGCGCTTTGGCACAAGTTTTCTGTTGTCACTCTGTCCCGAAAGTCGAGAGAGATATCTTCTTAGCAATAAGTTGTCCTGTTTTGCGCCGCAATGTGTTCAGCTGTCAAGGTAGCAAATCACAAGTTTGCTGTGCAACTCTGCAGACATCACTAATTTTGGGTACGTACGGGGTGTCAAGTACAGAAAAAAACAGGCCAAGTCAGAGTTGGACTCGCGCATGAAGGATTCCGTACCAAAAACAGCAAAAAAAACATGTTTTTTTGAATGGGAGCCCCCTTATTTTTATGTTTTATACAGTTTTTAGTATTTGTTGTTATAGCGGCAACAGAAATACCTACATCATCTGTGAAAATTTCAATTCTCTAGTTCTCACGGTTCGTGAGATGCAGCCTGGTGACAGACGGACAGACAGCGAAGTCTCAGTAATAGGGTCCCGTTTTTACCCTTTGGGTACGGAACACTAAAAATATATGTACCTAATTTTTGTTGAGTTGACCCTTGGGTGTTATAGATGAAACTCGCTCCATTCCTACTCATTTATTTATCCACAAAATAATAATGTTACAAAGAGATTTCATTAATCAAATTAGCTCTCAATTTTTGTCATGTCTATCCAGCTGAGCTCATTCATTTAGGTCATTAAATCTGGTTCATAATACGAGGTAGATGTTAGGTATTACATCTCCAATTCCGTTGGGTAGATTAATTACCTATGTGGGCTCTTATAACACTTACTCGTATCGTTTAACTTAACCCTTAAACGCATGGTGTAGGATGCAACCTACATAACCAAAACATGGTTAGTGTTTGAAATCTAGATACATACATGCATACATATTCTCACGCCTGTATTCCCAAGAGGGGTAGGCAGAGCACATGAATTGAAAAATCCAGTGCCACGTTTAGCAATTTTAGCAAATCTAGATATGTATGTATTATGTTCTTGTATGATTTTGCAAGAAAAACTAACGCCTTGTTACATAAATGTAACATTAATTAACGACTTGTTGGCAAAACTTAATATGTATAAAAAAAGTTATACATGTTTTTAACCCAAATAAATGGCGGTAATTTAGAAAAAGTTGCATATTGAAGGTTTTCTTCGACTGTGTTTAGTGATTTTTAATTAAGTAAGTAATTATTTTCTATTACTATTCTGTAGCTCATTTCATAAAGATTTTACTTTTATGAACTCTAATTATGGTCTCAGCCAGAAAGTAAAGAATATTTTACATATTTGATCTTGTAGGATCTAGCCTACATTGTACACTCCCGGCACTATCGAAGTTATTCTGGTTGATTTTGCGAAAGTACACCAGATCAGAAGAATACTCACGAAAATAGATGCACTTTAGGTAATGTTACGTTACAGCACAGAATACCTACACATAATAAATCTGTAACAAGTCTGTGTCTGTACATTAAAGATATTTGAGAAAAGCCGGTCAAAATCATTTTTAGACTTATTGTCTGTTCGTTTGTGCGCGATAATCTCCGTAACGGCACAGAATAGATAATAGTACAAGGTAACGGCTTAACGGAGAAGGATGCGGTTTTCACTAATGTATTGGCATTTTTTCTAATCTGAAAAATGCATGAATGAATAAATGTACATTTAGTGTTTGTTTTATTTAAATCGGTTCTAAAATAACAAAGTTACGTCCATTTGAAGAATTTATCGATTAGTGTTTGAAAGTATCGTTGTTGATTTATCGAAAACTTAAGTGAAAGCATTGTAGTTTTGTAATTTATAGTCCTTTAAATAATAACATGGAACTTACAAATGAAAAATAAATAAATAGATAACACGAAAAAAAATAACCAAAATAAGATGAGTTGGAAATAATATGGTAAACCGTACGAAATAGGGTTCATTTTAAGTTAGACTTTGCACAGGCGCGGCAAGCACTACCTACTATAAAGCGCGTCGCGAGCTCCGCCGCAGCCAACCTAAATAACTCAACCCCCTGAACAACTTGGAAGTTACGTCCTACTGGAGGGGCGTGAAGTACAGATCTACGCGGCCTACAGACCTGCGGGATCATCGGCCAACATTGCGGCAGAACTGGCGGATATGATGGCATGCAGATCATTCTGGCGGGTGAACTCATCGTCAAACATCCAGCCTGGCACTCCATCACAGGCACTGACCCACAACACCGTAGTCGATCTAAATTAAGAAGTCTCGGGACCCAAAACAATGAGTATTACTGCGCCGCGAGCGGGTCGGAGCAGGTCACAGACTTCGCAATTATCAAGGGAGTGACTGCTGAGATGGCATAGGAGGCATTCCCTGACTTGGCATCCGACCCCAAACCGGTCCTACTTACGCTGAAGTCCACGGCAACCACAATAGAACGGAGGCCGGGAAGACGCATCAACTGGAAAGCGTTCTCAGAAGCTCTGAAGGAGAAATCCCAGACCGATCACGTCCGCTGAGGACGTGGAAGAAGCCGCTAACACACTGGCCGCCAACATCCAGAAGGTGCTTATTCGAGCTGCATACACTGTTCCGGAAAGAGAGAGGAGAAACTCACTCCTAACTCGGATCCAGGATCTCATACAGCGTACCCGCCAACTGAGGCGGCAGTGGCAGCTGACCAGATGCTCTTCCCCAAGGACGCAGCTGAACGCCCTGGTAGAAAAGGCCAAGGAAGAACTGAAGTTGCATGCTACAGAGGCCTGGTAGAGCCACATCGCGTCGGTAGACGGTAGACGGAGACGTCCTCTCCATCGACCAGCTGTGCAAACAGCTGAGCGCAACACGTCGCCAACGAGACCACTGCGGGATCGGGACAGCCAAATGTGGTATGAAACGGAAGACAAGGTGGAGATCTTCCGAGCACATAGCAGCATTCAGCGAAGACCTGGAGAGATACTTTACCCCACCAATCGAGTCCAGAACCTCCAAAGGACACTGGATGCTCTGCTCGGCTGGCTCTCCCGATGGAAGCTTTCGGTGAACGTGAGCAAAACACAGGCCGTTTCCCTGGGACTGAAGCGCCCTCCGCCGACGCACCGACTGCACGACCACGAGGTGCCGTGGACCAACTCGGCTAAAAACCTGTGCGTATGAAGCAGCACGTCGAAGAGGTCCCCGCCATAGAAAACTACGCTTTAATTCTCGCGGGCTCCACGTGTAACATCGTGTACAGAGAAGCTTTATAAATTAATCGCTATTATCTAACACTCAAAGTAAACTTTTCCCTGAAAAACACCTAAAATATAAGTAATATACGAGGGGCATGCCAAAAGAAATTAGATACTCCATGCTCATTTGATTGATACTGGCCAGTTATACACCATTGTAAAGGCTGGTTATTTAGCTATCAATTTAAAAATGGAACTCTCCGGAAATATGCGTACTATTTTTTTAAATAATTTTTATCTGTTCGAATCTGGCGGGAATTTGCGATCACGATGGAACTTAGTCGACGAGATTTTAGAGTTTCGATTTATTATGACTTAAAAAAAGGTTTATAGCCACAAGAATGTTTTGAAATTTTAACCACGACTTTTGGTAAGTCTGCTTGTTCTTGTGCAACTATTTTTAATTGGTTTGCTGAATCTAAAAGAGGGTGAGGGAGCTTTGAACGTGAGGCGAAGTCAGGGCGGCCGCCAACAGCAGTTACTCAAGGAAATGTGCAAGTCGTGGAAAAAAATATTCGCAAGAACCGACGAATTAGATATGTAGAGTTTGAGCGAGATCTAGACATTAGATCAGCAGGCTTGCAAAGCATAATTCATGGACATCTATCCCTCCATAAGCGTTGTTCGGGAGGGCTGCCGCATAAACTCAACGATTTGCAGAAAGAACGGTGTGTGGATTGGTGTAAATTTATGATAAATAAATTCGATGCTGGCGAGAAAAAAACTGTTTATGATTATACTGAAAGGTGACAAAACATGGTTGTATAACTACGATCCGGATACAAAACGGCAGTCAACAGTATGGTGCTTTGAAGATGAGCCGACTCCAACAAAATGTCGCCGAGCATGAAGCACACAGAAACAAATGGTTGCCTCGATTTTTTGTAAGACGGGGCATATTGCGACTGTCGTGCTAGAGGATCAAAGGACTGTCAACTCAGAATAGTGTGTGACAGTTTGTGCCCCAAAAGTTTTATCAGCTTGGTGTGACAAGCTGCTAAAGTCAGGAACCCAGCATCTGCTCTGGCACCACGACAATGCCGCTCCGCACACTTCTGCCAGAACACTTGACTATTTTAGTTCGAATAACGTTAATATATTCCCTCACTCCCCATATTCTCCCGACCTAGCACCCTGTGATTTTTATCTGTTTCCGAAAAGAAAAGAAAAATTAAGGGGAAGGCGATTTCAAAGCAAAGAAGATGCCCTAGCTTATTTATTATGAAATTTCTGAGGTACCCAAAGAAGAATGGATATAGGCATTTTCCAAGTGGTTTAGCCGGATGAAAAAATGTATACGTGCTCACGGTGAGTATTTCGAAAAAATAGATACCAATAATAAAGAATAAACTGTGTAGTTTTTGAGTATCTAATTTTTTTTGGCATGACCCTCGTAACTAATGATTTTGCACGTTCCGTGTTTCTAAAAACGTGTCGTGTATGTGTTCACTTTCTTTTCTTGATATTCATTTGTTCCTACAAATGAACATACAGTGTCCGAGAATCAGAGTTATTAGCAGCCAGAGTTAAATTGAAGCCCACGCGGACGGAGTCGCGGGCACAGCTAGTAGATAATATGGTTACAGTCCCTGACTTTTAACTTTGAACGGTTTTAAGTAGTGGAGGGAGTGAAGGTAGGTTGGCGCACCGCTTTTTCCATGGAAGTAAAATGCGAACTTACCCCCACAACTTAAAACCTGGCCACGTCAGAGCGTCTAGTGTGTTCATTTCGATGGTGCAGTCGTTAACGAATTCGTTTGCGAGTTGTCGCGGAATGTATGGAGACTTGTCGACCGTGGCAGTTGTGCAAACTTTCCGCTGGCGGCGCTGTCTCGGTTTCCATACAATTTTGCGATTACTCGCAAACGAATACGTTAACGACTGCACCGTCGAAATGAACACACTAGACGCTCAGATGCCGGGGACTCGAGCTGGACATAGGTCGGTTCGATCGTTTTAAGTAAGAACGATACCTACCTCAATGATGTTTTTATTAGCATTTACTTATATCTTTACATCCAGGGCCAAACTTGTACCTTAGACTCCTATTTAGGTAGGTTTAGCATATCTCGCACAAAATTATAATTAGGTATCTAGGTAATTCTATCATCAATTCATCACGTAACTTCACGATTTTTTGAGTCAGATTATTACATGCTTTTTATTTATTTTCTAACCAAGATAGCTAAGATAACTTCTTAATATTCCTAAACTTGAATTAGTCTTTAGTTGATTTTGATTTAAATTAATATTGTGTAATTAAACAATAAACAATTTTTTTTAAACACCCTTGTTTTATCCATTCTGGAAATCATGGCGGGAGGCCTTTGCCCAGCAGTGGGAGAGTGGGACACAAACCCAGACTTATAAAAAATGCTAAATCTACAGTAGCCGTGTGCAGTAGGTACCTACAGTATCAGGTAACAAGTAAAATTCAATAAGTCAGTAAAATAAGTTGACGAAAACAATGCAGTTTACGTTTTGCTGAGAAGTAAAAATTATTCTGCGTTTGTGAAAGGTTTTGTTGCAGACGTAAATGTTACGTAGGTACCTAGATAGGCAGCGTGGTTCCTTGCATGGCGGCGAGCGGCGGGACGTCCGGCGGGGCCTGTTTGCGACGCGGCGCAGGCGCAGCGTCCCGGAGTTGCGCAGGGTCGCCGTGGCGCGCCGCGGCGCTGCGGAGCCGTCCGACGCCGGCTGATATTCCGTTATGATTCAAGGCCCAGCGCCGACGCCTACGCACGTTTCAAAACATTTAAACCCCTTCAAGCGAATAGTGTTGTGATTAAAAGTGATCGTGGATAGGCCATTGCTGAGGAGGTAAGTTTTAAATACAATTTCGAAGCGTAGGACAGGTTGTTCCTTGAACAGGTTTTTGGGTGTATTAGTATACATTTCGTGCATGCTGCCGTGCGCAGTGCCGCTGTGAGTTGCCGCGCGCAGTGTAAGCGGAATATTTGTTGTGACTGAGCATGTGACAGGAGCAATTTGACATTTAGACGCACATTGTGTTGTTGGCCGTCAAATAATACGGGCGAAACTTTGTTTAATAACTTTAAATACTGGCCAGCTAGGCCAATTATCTAAATCTAAAGTAAGCAGAAATACATATTAAATACCTAGGTACTTACCTTAATTGACTCCGTTACACTAAACTTCAAAGGTATCTAAACGTTTATGTAGGTAGGTATGTGCAGATTTAGGTAGACTTTAGTAGGTAACAAAATAGTTATCATACCATTGAGTTCTAGTTAAAAAAGTATGTTTAGAGCTATCATCCTACAATCAATAAAGGAACCAAATACTTACATCTATGAATATTTTCATGGTTTTAAAATGCATATTGTTCTTAGGTGTCACTAAATAAGTTCAATTAAGTAAGTAATTATAATATTTGTGGCCTACAGCAACTTATTAACAGATCCCGGAACCAAAATCCTACATGCGGCACATGATGTCGTGCCTTCCTGGGTATTTATACCTAGTAGTTTTTACTACTATACTTACTTATTACCTACCTACTCGTTGTAGTTGTTACACTTATTATGTATTTGTTATTGTTTCATATCTACTCATCTTCCATATCTACTCATTAAAAAAATGTATACATGTATCTAATCTAGGTAGTTAAAATGTAAAAAGGTAGTTATTTCAGAGTTCGATTTTGAATATTTGACTGCTTAATTAAAATAAAATGTCTTAAGTCTTGCGAGAAATTTACAAAAGCTCGATTGGTTGGCATGCAAGTTGTCTCATAGTCGTCTCGCTGAACTGACGCGTAGCGCGTTGAAGTTAAAGTTGAGGTTCGAGTGGAGGCTGGCGAGCCTTGGGCGAGGGACGCGGACGCCGGCGCCGCCGCGCCGCGCAGGTAGCCCGTCGCGGGGAGCGGCGCTCGCGCAGATGCGACAACCTGTAATCAATCCTTCCGTACACTTTAGTGTTTCTTCAGTATTCGTATAAACCAGGGTTTCTCAAACTTTCGTCTCCGCGAACCCCTGTTAACAAACTTTCGGTTCCACGAACCTCTTAACAAAAAAAAGTACTTACCAAAAAAAAGTCTTTGTAATATTAATGTGATTGGTGTGCTTGTTTCTTGTCGCAAATGGATTGAATGTTAAGAGTAATTTTGGACAATTTTAACCTTAATTCTGACTCACTATCAAGTCGACCGATGGGCGCCAATCGTTACCAAATAGTTTCCGAGGGATGGCCAAAGGGGCAGGGACAGAAGCAAGAGGAGGTGGCGGGACGACCTGAATAACTTTCAGGACGATTGGCAGGTGCATGCTCAAGATAGGGAAGAGTCGCGGAAAAAAGGGGAGACCTTTGCCCAGGAATGGTATATATTAGGCAAAATAAAAAATATTATACAAATAAAAGTCATAAGTTAACTTTGATGAAGTATGTACTTCAAAATTGCAATGTGGTGTTGGGTTCAGAATAACACCTCTCCATTTCTTTAATGGATGTCGTAAGAGGCGACCGAGGTAATAAGTAATGGTACCATTTAAACGACAGGCTAGCAACCTGTCACTAATGTACCTGCCAACAGTGCCAACTTAAAACTATGCTAGAAGTGGCCACGAATCGTGAAATAGTAACGATTTTGTGTCTACGTAGCGTTTCATGTGCTCTACCCACGGCCTTTAAAATTCTGCGGCAATATACATAAAAAAATGAAGTCGAAATTATTTGAAGTCTGTTAAAAACAGGAATCATATAGGATCAAGGTTGTACCTACTTCTCGTAGTCAGATTATTTTCAAATCATGGTTCGAAATCTTCGATTGAAACAAATGGTAAAGTAATAAAATAAAACTAAAAATCTTTTAAGTACCTCGAATGGAATTCCAATTATCTGTAGTTAAAATTTTAAAATCTGGTTATTTTTTTGTTCTATAAAATATGTAGATAATGTTATGTTTATTACCTACCTCCATATTACTTCTCGTCTAAGTACTGTAATAATACAGACGGTTTAAAAAATATTTGTATATTTTTATTTTTTATTAATTAGGAGATAATGATTTTTCATGAGATATTGTCCTCTCTACAGCAATGTGGCTATTCTTTGGCGATGCAATGCACGAGACCATAGTGAGTAAGCGTAGACGGGTGGGTAGGTAGGCATATACATATTATCTATACACATAGCCACTTCCTCGCTTACCACTTTGGCGAAGACTGTACAGGATCCATTACCTCCACCTACTTCCAAACTTTTTATTTAATACTTATTTCAAAATTAAGGATGCAAATCATTATCAAAAGGTTTTCAATAAAATAGCACGAATGAAAAGTTCCAAATTAAGTTAAAAAAATAGTCTAGATAAAGTACGTATAATATCTACCTACCATACCTGGTAATGGTAATTTTATAAATAGATTAACAAATTTGGTCTCGCAACTCGGAACTCAGAATTATGGGGGTAATGAATACCTATAGAAAAAAAAATGTGATTCAATTCCGTAACATCCCTAGCATAAAAAAACGCATTGATTTTTTAAAAAATTTCAAACTATGGGTATCGATTATGTTTTTAATTTTGATTAGGTAAAACCAAATCGTTTAAAATTGAGAAAGAAAGGCATATACCTACCTAAATGTATTTTTACATTTTATAAAACGGGTTAATTACTCGAAATTAAACTAATACATAAAAAAAAATTAGTTGGGAGGCATTGGCCATCGCGTGGGTGTAGCACTGTATGGCTATTGCTATAGTCTTTGATCGAGGAACTGTCTCCTGTTGTCTCCCTCAGGCGCTTTCCCATGGCTCCGTGGAACCCAAGCCTCTTTCAAGTCTTTCCTTACGGACTGAGTATCTCGACAAATACGACGAATTATATATCGCGAAAAATACATTCAAAATGGTAAACCGTGTCGTTCCCCTCTGACCTTTAAAATAAAATAAATATAAAACAAAAACATATGTGAATGTACTATGTGTAGTGTGCGTGTGATGTAGGTTCATTACTATTCAAAGTTCCACCGAAAATTTACCTTTCATTTACCGAGTCAATGCTACGGAACCCTTCGTGCGCGAGTTCGACTAGCACTTGGGCAGATATTCAGCTTTTCCTAACTTCCCTTATTATAATTTTTATGACCTCGGTGTGACAGTCTGTCTGCTTAGTCTGTGTGACGAGATTTTTTGTCATACTTAATTAATTGACATTGCCGTAATTTATCTAGGTACATCCCTAACACATTTTTCGATCAAAGCTCTGTAAGTAAGTAGTGTAGGTAGTGTATGAAAGTTTAGAACTGAACACTGGTACATTTTACAAGCATGATTTTTTAATGATAGGTATAAGTTGCAAAGTTTTTTTTAAGTATGCACCTATTTCAAATGATTCAAAGGATGAACATGACTCGTTCTCGTGGATTGAACGCAATATATCGGGAGCCATCTTTCGTGGAAAGTCGGCAACAAATCCTGATTGGGTTTGGAACGTTTAGTTTTACCATCGCCATGCCGCTTTACCGAATACGGCGTGAAGCTCGCTCCTTTCTATTAGCGCCAACTGCTGCCCCTGCTGTGCAATAGATGGCGCTAAGAACCCTATTGTTAGACTTTTGACGAATCCTTTTACTGTGTACTGTGGTCGGCAATAAACTATGCAAGCTTTTAAGTACAGATGTAGTGAGAAACTATTTTCCTTCGGGAAAACTCGGATCTTTATCGGAATACGATGACATCCGAACTGTCAATGAA